>JBCEWC010011066.1:0-15474 GCA_038996855.1 Solanum aculeatissimum
TTGTCTACATTATTACATTGAGACCCTATTTATAGATACTATATTAAACTTCTTTTCCAACTAGGATACTATAATACCATCCTTTTTCAAATAGGATTCTATATACTATTGTTATTCTTATTCCTATTCTAAGTAGATTGTATTTACCTATTCCTATTCTAACATTTTCCTTTTAAAACTTCTCTTCTTTTTTTTTTCTTTTTCTTTTTAAACCAAGGGAAAAAAATACAATGACTTAATTGCCCTTAATTAAGTATAGGGTATTACACACATCAATGACATCTAATCTCAAATACTAAGTCTAGGAGTAACAACACCAAAATAGATAAATAAAATAGTTTATGTTCGAAACCTAAGGACATCATGCCATAACTGATAGAATTCAACACAAGTCGAGGGTGAGTCGAAGTCAATGGAACACTCTCGCTGCACTCTACAAAAGCAAAACAAAGAAAATTACAAGTAGGAGTCAGTACGAGCCACATGTACTGAGTAGGTTTCATCGACCGACTCTAAATAGAAATCAATATACATAATGTAATATCAAGAAGTCAACTATAACATTTAACAGGTGACAAACAACAGGTATGTAATCAGACAACAATATCAAGAACAAACATGAGGACTCAACCCTTTACACCACACTTTTTCTGGGAGATGGGTTATTTGAGATTGGATATATTAAATCATTTCAATATATTTTTCATTAATATTATCGTGCCGGAACGTGGCACCCGATCCCATAATATCGCGTCGAAACGTGACACCCGATCCAATTATATCGTGTCAAAACGTGACACCCGATCCCATAATACCATGTCAGAATATGACACCCGGTTCAATTATATCGTGTCGAAACGTGACACCCAATCTCGTAATATTCGTGTCAGAACGTGACACCCAATCCAATTATACCGTGTCGGAACGTGACACCCGATCCAAGTATATCTGTGTCAGAACATGACACCCATTCCAATTATATTTAACTCATCATTCTTTATTATTACTTTCCACTTCATTAACAATATTTCATCAAGCCTTCTTTATTCAGTGCATCACTTTGATAAAACTAGTTCAAGATTATGAATTTCATGGCCTTGAGATTTCAAACTAATCACAACAATATATCAATCATGTAAACCACAATGATGAAATGCACAGAAAATTTCACAACATCACTCAATGAATATCAATCACTATTAAGAGTCTCTCTAACACATAGAATAAACCATAACCTACCTCAACTGAAGAACCGAGATCAAGTTAGCTAATCCACCAATGTTTCTCCTTTCTTCAATGTCTCAAAACGTTTTCAATCTATCAAATATGTAATCTACATAAGAATACGAATCTAATGACACCCATATTGCTATATTTATTTTCGGCTAAAAATAGGGTCAAAAACTCATTCCGAGCCCTCGAATTTGAAAATTTATTTAAGATTATGTTTACCCATAATTAAATAAACTTATACGTCAAATTTTAGCTAAAACCGATCGTTATTCGACCCCCAAATTAAGATTTTATTCTAAGAACCCTATGCCTATATTTTCTTAAATTATACACTTTTCTACCATAAAAATCTATTCATAATCTCATGAAAACTTAATAGAAAGGATAAAAGTGAAATTCTATTAATCTATTTTTAAAAAATATGAGAAAAATAGTATAGAGTATTAACTAAATTATTATTTTAGTCTACTATTAAATTAATTATCAAAAAATTATTCCTTAACGAAATAACAAAAATTATTGAATAGTCCAAAAAGGCTCTTTAAAATTTATGAGATAAATCTTTTATAACATACGGAACTCTATATCTCAAAACGATTTAACGGGTTATTACAAATATAGTTGTTATAAATGATAAATATTTTTCAAATAATGAAATATCTAGATAATAAATAAAAAATGTGTTTAAAAACAGTAAATATTTTATAAAAATAATTAAAAAAGGTAATTATTCCTTTTTATTTTTTTTCTCTTGTAATAAATAGTTTTTTCACAAGAGATAAGTATATTTTTATACCTTAGTATTCAATAAATTATGCCTTGACATGACTGAAGAACTTATGTCCCATTAAGTATAATTTCAATTGCTAAACCGCAAAAACCAAAGATGAACATATCAATTAGCTCAAAAAATTAACATTTTATTATTTTTCATAAAGAAAAGCTCTCCTACCCACTATGAAAATTAATCTATATACTTTATCGAAAATTAAATTAAGATATTATTTTAATAGATATATCCAAGAAATCCTGGTCTAAATTTGGAGCATAGTCAAAAAGTATGAGTTCAAACATAGTGGTTATATGTCATGTTTGATAATTATGATGGACTAGTTAATTCAATTTAGACCAGCAAATCAAGATTGGACAATTTGAATCAGAAGTGATAGTATACTGTTTTTACAATAAGATATCTACCTAAATATATTAGAAAAAACACTTGTTGTCCAAAGACCTTTAGTGGAATTTTTTATAAATATAACTTCAACATTATTTAGACATAATGGTAGACTTTTAATTTGATATCATAAAATTTAAAGCTGATGCAATATCTTAGACAAATTTTTTAGAAAAAAATGAGGTCCACGAGTAGATAAGGTCATTATGTTGTCTATTAAACACTATATATAATAGGTGATCTGAATTATATATAGAATATACAATGTATATACATATAAGATATAGAAGAAGCTTGTCTAATAAACACCTTTTGTGTTAGGTATTTGTTCACTGGTTGGAGGCAAAGAAAACATACATGAATAAAGTTACTAATTGGTTTAGAAAAAGAAAACAAAAGCAAATTTGTGAGGAAGATGGGACATTATATGATAAACCATCACATGAAATACAAGAATAAAATCTATACTCTTTCAATTTAGTTTAATTGTCTTTTTTCTTTCTTTATGATTAATTATTGATTGATTGTAAGAGTGATTAGTTCAGTTTAAGTATGACATGACAGTCTTTGAGTATTTAAATAATAGAACCAAAGGCTGCCAGCTATTTTTGACTTTAACACAATAATAATCTGCCATTATAAATGGAATTAATTATCAGGAGGGGAATGATAACATTTTTAGTTTCCAAGTTATTGGTGAATTCAGCTATGCCTCGGTTAGTTCGGTTTATCGATTTTTAGTTTTTAAATATGTTAAATTAATAAAATAATTTTTATTAATTTTTTATTTATCGGTTGTAAGTTCTTAACGGTTTGATTTTTGGTTTACCCGATAAGAATTATAATGATAATTTGTATTAATGAAAAACATATAGAGTACGAAGACTATGTTTACAAACTTGTAAAATCTATAATTAGTTAATTGCAAACTAAAATACTAAAGTGGATAACTAATCACTTAAGTACTGTAAAGATTAAAATATGTAAAGTATTGCTATAACATCTTATTACTATTAAATTACTAATATTTAATATTTACAAAGAGATAAAATAGTAAATTATTATAATCTTATTGGATTATCGGTTTACCTAATAGCCCAATAGTGAAAATCGATATCGAACCAATAACCCAATAATCTTTTTCTTTAAAACCATTAAAAATCCGATAATCTAATAACCCAATAACAACAAACCAATAACATTTTAATCGGTTCGATTTATCGATCGGTTCAATTTTTGAACACCTCTAAATTCAACTTTTGGTTCTTGTAATAAATGACTCAACATATTTAATTTTTAACTAATTAAACTATATGTTTTTTTTATTACTTTATATAGAAAAGATATAACTATTGAAATATAAAGTAACAATACAAACTTAACGTAATGCTTGAATAATTAAAAATTAAGATGAATTTATAACTATTCACAAATAAATGGATCAAAAGTACACAATTTAATTAATTAAAGAGTTTATGTATTTAATTAGATAGCATAGTAACTAAAATCAGATATCAATAATCGACATACCAAAAACACTATTACCTTTTACCTCAAAGATAAAATTGATAACCAACTACCATACATTAATTAAATTATGCTCATACCACAAAATTTATTTTACATTTTTTTCAGTATATAGAAGTACTTAAATCCAACTTTCTTTTAGTTTCTTGTTTCTTACTTAAATGGATGTGTCTGTATATATGGGGCAACAATTCCTATTGATATTTCACAAAGTTGGATATGTTTCACTTCATGAAATATAAAAGCCTAAATAATTAATTTTCTTGAATTTAGGTACTTTTTTGCCCACATCTAATAATGTGGTTGAGTTTGGATTCTACAAGATTTTATTTGTTTCAATTAATACACCATAGTTTTTTTTGTTTCTCTCTCTTTAACTTGGCTCCAATTAATAAAGATAAGTGGTCATGCATACACAGTGTGTAAATAAAAAGGAGCCATAGAAAAATATATGAAAAAAAAAAAACATTGATCAAAACATTTATGTGAAATTGAAGGAAACATCATAGTTTGTATAATATAATCATTTTGTCTACTTGGCATTTCTTCTTTTATTTACTAATTAAATAATTTAAACAGACGAAAACTACATACGTCGTGATCCGTTCACGAGAGAAGCAAGCTATCTTTTTTTATTCCCTTCCCGGAAAAGGAAGAGAACAAAAATGGACTGCAGACGGTAGTCGTAGTTGATTTTCGTGTTGCATTTTATCTGGCAGACCTCCCTCTCTTCGTCTAACTCAACAATGACGTACTAACTGTTGATACATAATTAACTAAATAATAGTGTTCCCTCTCTGAAGCCCTCTCGATACCTTATAATTAGTGGCTGATTTTCCATCGCGTCAGCCTTTTTCCAGTGCATGGAGTCTAACGAGGAAGGTGTTAGTGCTTAGTAACTTATCATGTTAACTCTAATATAGATTTTTTCACTTATAACAAAACCTAGCAACAAAAAATAGCTCAATTTTATCAAAAAACGACAAATTTAGCTAGTATAATCATTGTATACTCCAAATATAATTAGTGTGTATGTATAATATAGAGTATATACCAATGATGACTAATTTAAGAATCTTGTACCTCTAAGCAAAACTATATTTGCACAAATAAGAATGTTGATGAAAAAAATGTGAATGCATGTTTTTGAGCACTCAAATAGTGATGATAATGTATCTTTCTCCATGCTTCATAAGTATGCAGCATGAAAATTTGTAGTAATGTGTGTTTATTTTCTTCTTTCTTTTTCATTTTTTCTTATTTAACTTGATTGCCTACTTGCCTTTCATTGTTTAATTTCTATTGAGAAAAATATTTGAGGGCTGCTCAGAGGTGTCACATCATGGCAATGCAATCATCATGGCTGGTTACAACAAAATACTCCTAAAAGTTGATGGTATTATCTAATGCACCTACCAACTAAATGTTTTAAAAAGAAAAACAATTTCTCAATCTTGGATTTTATACAATAACTATGTCTAATGCATGTACTTTTTAAATTTATGTTGCTTTGTTTTAAAAATAAATAAATAAATTCTGAAACTAATTTCTTAACTTAGTGAGTGTAACCTATATATCATTGAACCCTCAACTTTTATGTTAGAATAATTACAAATTTAGTATAGATTTGTTGAAAATAAAAATTTGTGCCTGTGTTTCGAATGAAAAATGATATACATCCACCACCATCAATCGCCCCCAACTTTGTACAAAACAAATAAGCAAATCTAAATTTTGTGAGCGTATGTAAGTTATATACATAATAATATAGAAAATTATGCTATCAATCGAATTTAAGAATATGTTATAGGTAACTAAACTTGATAGTATTTTAATACATTGTACCGTATGTCATTTTGTGTCAAATTTAAACTCTTTGTGGGTTTAATGGAATAGCAAGTTTGATCACCAAACGATTAATCAGTGCCCCTTTGGGCATGGATAATTTTATTTTATTTTTTTGAAATTTTATCTTACATAGAATAGTTATAAATTTTAGGATCACTTACAAAAGTTTATAATTTTCACTTTAAAATACTCATAAAAATTCAAAAAATAACTTTAATTTGTATTTGTGTCAAAACATAACTCTAATTTTCAAATATTATTTTTCAACTTGAAAACAGATACCCACTACTTTTTTCTAATTTAACATTTTTTTATGTCTGTAATGTAGTGTTGTATGGAAATCTGTGCCTTATACACTTTAATTCTAAAATCAAAAGCTAGAATAATTCCAAAGCCCTAGCTGATGGTCTAAAATATGGAATTTAGTAATTTGGTTAAATCCAAGCTGCATTATTAATTTATGATCCAAAAATAAAAGACAAATATTGCATCCCTGTAAAGTTGAAAATTCTAAAATTACCATGGATCATCAATATATATACTACTATTAAATTTGTTTCATAATTTTGTCAGTCTCCCATTTTGTCTCCTTTTCTTTTTTGCCTATATCATTTTTAGATAAATGCCAAAAGCTGCAGAGTAGGCTTATCCTATATATTTTTAGTCATCACTTATTTCCCTTGAGCTGTTGTAAAAAGTAGTATATTTCATGATTCTCTAAAAGACCAAATTTGCCAGAAAGGATAAAAGAAAATACAAGCAGAAGCAACAAAAAATCAGATACTAATACATGTATAACCATATATAATTGAAGGATAATTACACTAAAAGACCGTTCGATCAATTTAATTACAAAAAATATGACCACTTTTCTCCTCATTTTTAAAAGTTAGATATACAACAAATATGAATCGTTTTAAGATAATTATATATCAAAAGATTTGAAATGACGAGAGGTTTTTATATCTAAATTTAGGACTATTTAGAGGTGATTTTGAATCGGTTATAATTATTTAGTCAATGTATATTTCATGTATAGTTATGTTATATTCAGTTTTTTTTATACTGTCATAGTGTATAGTCAATGTATATCTTATATATAGCTAAGTTATGTTGTACAAATCAGTATATACTTTTAATGATTTTTTGCGAACTATAGCGTATAGTCAATCAATGTATACTTTCTATGACTTTTTGATTGTTTTTTTACATAAATAAAAATATAATTATATTTTTTATAAATTAATTATTTTATCATATATATTTACAACTATCCCAATAATTAACGTATAATCTATTTATTCTATGCATATCGATCTCAATAAGTGAGTTTAAGTTCTAAATTAATTAATATACAAGAATCTATACATACATAGTCATTTATAACTTATCTTTTCCTTTAATTCTCTCTTCCTAAGTCGTCATATACTACTTATGATTTAAATTAATTGATCCAGACAACTGTATTTCCTTTTGAAAACTAATTTGTAAGTACATTAGGTGACTCTCTTTCATGGCAATTTTGGATCTTTTGAAGACGATAGAATAATGATTTGTACCAAATTGTTGTGATGATGCCAATATAGTTTGGTTTGGATTTGATATGCAACCACATCAAAGTTTCCACAATTTATATAATTTAAAACACATTAGGTTAAAATTTTAGGGACCCAGAATTAGTCACGTCTTACCCAATTTCACGTGATTGTGCAATTCATGAATATTAACTATAGTCAATTTGATAATATAGTAGTAAGTACTAGCTAGGTATAGATAGAATTTGAGTTTGCTTCATAATATTAAATACAAAGAATATTTTAATTTCTTTAAGTTAAAAGGCTTAT
Organism: Solanum aculeatissimum; assembly: GCA_038996855.1. Lineage (NCBI taxonomy): Eukaryota > Viridiplantae > Streptophyta > Magnoliopsida > Solanales > Solanaceae > Solanum > Solanum aculeatissimum. The sequence continues at coordinate 7,630 of JBCEWC010011066.1, forward strand.
TAATTAATTAAGTACTAGTGTACTTTAAGACACGTATTAAAGTGCAAATTTGAATAAATGAAAAAAAGAAAAGATTATTTTTGTTTGATTAAGATAATCCTTAGGTCCCAAAAGGGCACCACAAAGTAATCATTCACAAAGCATTGGTAGTAAGCAGGAAAGGGACTCTCTGTCAAAAAAGGCTATTCAATATTGGGACAATACAAATATTTTATAGTAAAAGAGAAGTAGCTGAGTAGTAATGAACTTCAGCTTTTATTTATTTCTTACACTAAAAAGTGTGTGACAAAAAGAAGAAGAAGAAGAAGCAAATGTCAGTGTCTTTTTCTCCCCTTTGGGGTTTGGAGTTACTACAATATTCTGCACTATGCCGGTCGTATTTGATTAAACACGAAATTTATCAAAAAAGTAAATTATATTTTTAAAATTAATGATTTAAAAAAAGTATAAAAATTTCAAGTTATAAAATATATTGTTTTATAAATTTAAATTTTAATTAAAAATAGTGTCACGTAAATTATGACGAAGTCAAAAGATATATTGGTGCAGGTGTGGGGTTGAAGCATAAGATGAGAATGATGAATATGGGTTGAGGAACAAGCTCAAATGGGTTGTTGACAGTCCTATGCCCTTTTAGAATCTTTACACTATTCAACCTCTCTACTTTTTTGTTTTTCCCTTCAAAATAGTATTTATTACTCCATTGGAGTAGGGTTTTTAATGTTGCCTCAAAGTTTGTAAAAGGAAACATATATCATGGGGTCCCAAAGAGATCTCATTTTTTGATTTCTCCCAATCTTATAGGATTTTCATGACCTAGCATTCATTCTCGTTTTTTTATTTTCCTTCCTTTTGAGAGTTTAATAATCCTACAAAAGATAACCTCATCATTCTATTGCTAAAAGCCTTACATTTTTTTTTCCTTTTTCATTTAATGTTTGGTATTTTAATTAAAAGCCTTGACCGATCAGATATGTATCGTGCAAGATCTATTTGAAAGGGAAACACTCTAATATACTCTTTCGGTTCAGTTTTACTTGTCATGATTTTACTTTTCGAGATCAACTTGATTAAATTTCAAAATTAAATTGAACTAGTTAAATTTAACATTTTGATGGTTGAAAACTATACTAAAAATATTATAAGTTACAATTTTCCTCGTATTAATATGATGAAAAAATATATCTTAAAATATTAATCAAAATTTATGTAGTTTGATCTCAATAAGAAAAATAGTAACTAGTAACAATAAACGAAAAAAGTATATATTTTTTCATATTCAAGATTCAAATTTAACAACTTAATTAAAAATAAAAAAATCTATTCATTTCATAATAACTATTTTCGACCCGAATACTCTTATAGTTTTGTTAATTTCAAGGACTGATAAATCACATGAACTAGACCAAGAACCTCTTTTTAATCTTCCTCTAAATTCTTCTTTTCATTTATTTATTTATTATTTATTCATACATCTCGTCTAAAATTATTAACATAAACTAGTCACCGTCCAGTGGAATCCACGTCATTATCGATGTGTTAAAACTTCTTCCACATTATAAGTCACATTTTAATTCTTTTATTTATCCGCCTTTGTCAGAAACAAAATATAAAGAAAAAATTATGCGGATAAACAAATATATATTAGTTAATATAATTATAGTTTGAATTAACTATACTTTGTGATAAATATCTAGTTGTAATTACAGTTTTACTTTTGTATAATTCGCTTGATTTATATAAACATTATGCGCGATTATACAAAAGTTGCGCATGAATCAAATTGCAATGCGAAATATACAAACATTGTGAATTGTATATCGCATTATACAAACATTGTGCACAAATTGTATAGCGAAATATACAAACGTTATACAAAAAATTGCAATTTGTATAGTGAATTATGCAAACGTTAGTATTTTTGTCAAGGGTGTTCATACTTTTAGAACATGGGTGAATGATTTTTGTATCAAGGGTGTTCAACAATTGATATATATATATATATATATATCAAAATATCTACATTTAACCTATTTATTCAAAAAAGTTTTCCAACGAAGGGTGTTCATTTGACCACTCTTGAGTGAATGTAGTTCCATCCTTGCAAACATATACAAATATTGCGCGAATTATACAAACATTGTTATAACTTACGAAATATAATTACCCAAACTTATTTTTGAGTGACCATAGACGAAAGTTCCTCAAATATAAATCAGGGTGTAAAGGGGTATAAGTAATTAATAGTAAGAGTTAATTTTTACCATTAACTAGGAGTACTTTCAATATTTTAAAATATGATTTATATTATGTCCAATGCATTTTTTGAATATGTAATTTTCCAACACGCCTCATGCAAAATTAAATTGGAACTCGGGACAACAAAAGGAAGTAAATATTTTCCGACATGCCTCATGAAAATAGAGCACATTATATTGTAGATTTAATTTGGGCACATGAAGAAGAAAGAAATGAATATAAAGCATCCTTCCTAGTCAGAGTAAAAGGAAAACCCCCCATGCAGTGCACTTGCTATTTTCAATCATAATAGGTGAAATTCTTTCTTCTACATTAAATTACTTTTCACATTAACGTAGAAACGTCACTGCAACAAGCTAGTAGTATAACTTTACGTATCATTCTTTTGAAAATTTAATTTCTCGTCCGGAAACTACTATGCATCACAACTCCCGTTTGATTGTAAATTTTGAAATAGAAACTTGAAGCTCAAAAAATTTGATTTTTTAAGTTATGTTTGACAACCATTTTACTAATTGTGAAAAATTTAAAATTTTGTGAGTGAAAATTCAGAAAAATAAATAAATATATTCAAAGATAATATTTTAAAATTTTACTCTCAAAATTTATCGTCAAAGACTAACTCATCTATCAGAAGTTGTATTTTGAAAATGCCCAAATTTGGTTTTGTTAAATATATATGTGTGATGATCCTAGATATTCAACTTAATAAATTAACAAATCAGATAGCAGAGATTTTTGTGGCTTTTGAACACAATTTAAATTAAGAGAAATTGACAAAAATAGTCGTCCACCAAATGTATACTTTTCCTATATATATTAATCTCCAAATAAGATTATCTTCAGGCTAGGTTTGCGCATTAGTTGTTATCAGGGCCAATGTTTATAAAAGATGAGTATGTAATTGATAAAAGTGATGGTGTACGTCCAACTTACTAACTTTGTCTGTCTATGGACCGATTTACTATATTTACTCATAGTTTGGAAATGCATCACAAAAAAAATAATTAAAATCAAATGAACTTGACCTAAAATTTAAAATTCCGTTTAAAATATTGTACAATAGTATTTTAGCTTGATATGGAGCTAAAATACAAGATGAATATATAATTGATAAAAGTGTCTTTCTATGAAAAAAGCTAACAGTCGAATGATCATTTGAGATATTAACTCTTTTAAGTCATGATGTGAAGCTTCACTAAGACATAGGCTTTACCATAATGGGTTTACGTCATTATAGCAAAGACTCATTAAACATACATGTTTAAATTAAAGTTGTGGTCCATCCTCACAAAATAAACACTTTTTATGTTTTAACATATAAATGTACATAGTACTATTACTGTGACAACAGGGATAATTAGTCTTTTTGCTATTTGCTATACTCTTTACAAGTCATGCGTGAGGACATAATACATGCTTTTATGTAATTAAAAGAAATTTTGTCACAGACATGATATTCACAAATTATAGTTGGTTCCATGACATTAAAGAAAATTATCATGATAGTTATAATGACAACATTCCACACATTATTATAATTAATAATCACCATTTTCCCTTAGCTACCAAGCATAGTAAGAATTATTATCACCACTTTTACCCTATCACTTCTTCCTTCATACAGTACCTCACTCAATCATTTGTACATATTCAGAAATTACCCTATCAAATATATCCTACCTACCAAGGGTGGACTTTAATAGATTCGACTAAATTCATTACTGATAAATTTAACTTAAATTTTATACATATATGGTTAAAAAATTAAGTTTAATGCTCAATTGTTTAATATATAAAATTGTTATTCTAAAATTTAAATTCTAAATTCGAATTATGGGAAAGAAAAAAAAAGAGGAGAGAAGATAACACTTTTTACTATAGCCTATTTATAGGAGTACTATTTGAAATATGAAAGTCAAAATTGTGCTATACTATTAACCAATGAAAGAAGTGATGGTACATATATACTTTCATATCAATTAATGGTGAAATTCATTACTTAGAAATTAATCAAGATGATACAATCGAATATTATATCATCGATGCATTTGTACTTTTACATCGCCATAGAGCTATTCATCATTCAATTAATTTGAATTCATATCATGCAATTTCACATCGATAATAAAAAGTTTGTACAAAAGATAATTAATGATATATTCAATATTTAAATACGGAATATCTAATTAAATATGCATTGAAGGAGGTGGTATATTTTCTTTTGGCATGGAGCGGGTCTGATTCATTTATCTGGATGAAGCTCCTCTTCATTTCTCTTCTCTCTATTTTCCCAAGTTCTTACTTGGATGAAAGATATGTGTCATGATTAAAAATATGAATAGTTGAGATTTAATTGATTAAAGTAAAGTGTGACCATGCATAGTTAAAATAAATTTTTTCTTTGCAATATTAAACTTTAGATAATTCTTTTTTTTATTCTTAGTTTTTGTATTTTCTTTTAATCAAAGTTAGGTTTTGTATTTCATGTTAATTTATTTGTTGCGTACTTATTTTTTTATTTTGATTTTTTTTATCTTTAACAATTGATAAGTCAAATCTTTAATTAATGACCAAAGAAGTATTATTAGATTTTTTTTTAATTTTTAATTTAATTATTTTACAATATCATAGGTTGATTCAATTAGATTTTTCTTAATTTGCTCTAATAAACATTAAATATTTCTTATTTTCTCACTTTACATGTTTTTTTTTTTTAAAAAAAAATGGTTCAAATTTTTTAAAGAAAAAACTAATATACCTAAGTTGCAAAAAGAGAAAAGTATTTAAAATATTTATGAATGAAATAATATTTTACTAAAATTATGAAATTTACCAAAATAATTGAAAGAAAAAAATATGAAAAATCTACTATCTTAACTATGATTAGAATTTTACTTTAATCATGACAAATGTCTTTCATCCAAATAAGAAGTTGAAGAAAATGGAGAGGAGCTCCATCCCATTTATCTCAGGTAAATAAGTGTGAAAACGTTGAGGAAATTTAAATAAACAAATCACATGGAAGAGATTAGTGTGTGCATTTATTAAAGAGATTTAAGCATTTGGATGCAAATTTTCTTGAGTGGATTAATGTATTTTATTTTAATAAAATATTAACTTGCGAGTACCACATAGCTTTACCCTATTGATCACTCGATTACATAAAATTTGTAAAGTTTAATCAACAGATATGGAAATAGGTTACTATTAATGATGGCACCATTTAAAATACTTCCTCGATTTGATATTAAGTGAATTTATGAGATAATACATATTTATTGAAAAAAATATTTAAAAACACAATTTAAATCATATTTTTTTACTATTATTTTTTTATTTATTTTCAAATAGTGTAATATATCTCTTTAAAAATATAAAACTTTATTAAAAAAAGAATAAATATAAAAAAATTCAAATATTTATTTTGAACTGTCCAAATTAAGACGCCCAAAGTATTTAATACCCCGTAAAATGTTAGTAATTAATACTGCAAATTCTCAGGTGTTTAGTAAATCTTGATACGACAGCCCAACTACTGTCGGTCTTCATGGACAAAAAACATTACAGTATAAGTAGTACTAAATTAGTACAAACTTCTTGTTAAATGGTACAGTTTTCGGGTTGCACTTTTTTTAAAGAAAAATTACGTGAATAAATAAATAAATATTAATTAATTAGTTAACATAATTATAATTTAAATTAGTTACAATTTGCGGTAAACGTCTAGCTACAATTACAATTTAATTGAGTTTTATATAACTCGCGCAATTTATACAAAAGTTGTGCACGATTATGCAAAAATTGTGCGTGAATCAATAAATTGTATAGCGAAATATACAAACATTGTGAATTGTATGGCGAAATATACAAATGCTATACAAAAACTGTGAATTGTATAGCGTATTATACATTTGTAAACAAATATTGTGTAAATTATACAAATATTGTTATAACTACAATTACAAAATGTAATTACCAAAACAAGAACTGTGAAACATAATTAATATATTTTTTAATAGCCATATATGCGTAAATTCCTTTTAAATAAGTTAGCGTTCTTGAGAGTGATTAACAAAATGTGAGAGACTTAGGAGTGAAGATGTTCTTTTTACTTCAAGTATTCTCTACGTCGTACTAAATAATAATAGTATTTTAAAAGCATGTAATAGATAACTAAGTATAAGAGGTAAGGGTGGGATAGAGGTGGTGCAGATGGCATTAGGGGTGAATGAATTGCAATATCAAAATATGAAGAAATAAATATACAAAAAAATTAAACGAGATTCAACATTCACTATATATATATATATATATATATAAAAATATTATTTGGCACACAAAATGACTGTTGTTGTAGCATCAGTTATTTCCAAATGATTGAAAATCCTGTCCCACCTACCTCATACTTTGCCCTCCTCAATCATTCGTTTTTTGCTATTTAAGTTTCACTCTCATAATTACTTAACTAATTTCACATATTACAAATATGCATGTGTAAGACGCGTTTAATTTAAACATAAAAGGGTAGTTAATAGTATTTGAATTACCAATAAAATTGTTTGTTTATGTTTCCACTTTTCAATTTTTGTCTGTGAAAAGAAAAAAAAAAGTAGAGTGTATTCATACATATGATTTTTTGATGTCTTAAAAATAATAATTTATGTATGAATAAAACAAAAACATTCTTGAATGTGCAGGGCAAAGTTTAAACAGCTTTGTTAAAAAAGTCTATACTGTAAAGTATATAACGAGAAGGAAAACCAGACAACGAACACGCTCGTTATATTAACTTTAGAAAAAAAAAAAGAAAGATTAGTAGTTTAGTTTGATTTTTTTTTGTATTGACAAAAAAATTGACTATGCTTGGATTGGTTTGATTTTAACTTTAAAAAGTCAACTAGAAATCAAATCTATTTAACATGTTATATATAACTTTTAAAATTTATTTTATACATAAAATTATTCACTTTGATATAATTTATAAATATTCTTTATACTTTTTTATAACATTTTTTACGTATTATTTCAAGTTAGACTTAACATTTTGAATGGTCTACTAGAAATTATAACTTTGATAAAGCTCAAACCAAAATGAAACCAATAACACTGCTAGCAAAAAAATAAATAATAATAATAATCAATTCAGCACTAACAATGACAATAATGTTAAATATTTTTCTTTAGTACTCTATTACATTGGTTAAGACGATTAAAATACATAATCTAATTTTAATTTTTCTTTAATGTTTAGTCATGTACTCCCTCTGTCCAACAATATTTGTCTACTATTGGCTTGAGTCACTTGACATAGGGATTAAGAATCAGTAAATGATAGAGATAATTTTGTCAAATTACCCTTATTAAATATAAGTCATCTAAACATTAAGAAATGAATACTATTCCTTCTGTTTAAAAAAGAATGACCAACTTTTCTTTTTAGTCAGTTTAAAAAGGAATGACTCATTTTCTTTTTTGACAACACTTTAATTTCAACTTTCCACTTGACATGTATTAGGTGACAAGATTAAAGAGCATTTTGATACATTTGATATAACTTTAATTTAGAACCACAAAATTTTAAAA
>JBCEWC010011067.1:0-17042 GCA_038996855.1 Solanum aculeatissimum
TGGGAGACCCGTAAGGAAGGTGGCTATCACACCGAAATGGGAGGCCCATAAGGTGTGGTGTAGATTACCTTTGGCAATTAATGTTCTCCGATCCAATGGGAGGTCTCATTGGGCAAGTTCATATTGTAGCTCACATAAGTTTGGATGTCGGTTATGGTTCCATCCCCTCTATACTATGAGCATTATGGCATTTCATGCATCATGATTATCATGGCATATTGATATATTATCCTTTCTTATATTTTCTTCTATGTATGTGCCCTTGTCATGTAGGTTGTTGTAGGTTCATATGCACACGAATTTGCATGCTAGCATAATTAGTGCTTTATTGTGCTAACTCATACTCTTGTCTACATGTTCTAACCATGTAGAGACCGACAATGACTTCTATCTACCTTTGAACAATGAGTGATCTCTTTGAAGCTACTTGCTTGTGGTGACCCCTTTGTCCAAGGGCAATATTTACTTTTCTCTTCCTTGTATTGCTTTACTTTCTTTCCTTATAACTTGAGGGTGAGCCCGAATTATGTCGAGGCCCCGCTCTATCTTATGTAGAGTATATGTTGGATATGTTAGACTGTTGTTCGTCGTATTATAGTTTATTGGGATGTTATGACTATTGGGTTATGTTATGGAAATGATGTTCCGATTATCCTTATGATCATGTTTGGGATTGTGAAAGTTGGGAATGTGCTTATGTGGAAAGTCCCCTAACCCGTAATGCCCCCATATCTTGAGTCCTACTTACCCGCCCCTTAGAAATACTTGTTATATGCTATGTGATTCATGGTCATCCTATTCCCGGCAACATCCCCATAGCTTGAGTCCAAAGCCTCGTTTCCCCTAGAATTATGTGTTATGCATTTATCTTCCGCGCTTCCAAACCAATGATGTGTGTGATGATTCTATGATGGCTTGATTGAGGACCTACAGGTTCTCCTTCACCATGTCACATCTAGGCCCCACTTCCGGGTCATGACATATATATAGATATATATATAGTAATCCTTATTCATTCTAAGGTTATGATACATTTCGAGGTCCATCGAGCTTTTGTGTATCCAAGTGTAGTCCTTTTCATACTCTCATCTTTTGATGATGCTTCTCAGACTCTTCTGGGAGATTTGTTGCTTTCCACTGATGTATAATTAAAGAAGGGTTTTCTATGGGTATGATCAAGCCTTTTAAGGTTGCCTATGTATCCCCAAATGGGAATCAGGTCTGTGCGTAGTTCAAGGGTAAACAAATGAAAATTGTGTAATGCAATGACCGAGCCTGACTAAGGCTGTCAGGCTGTCTATGTATCCAACTAGAATCAGGTCAAAACATAGTTCAAGTACAAAGGGGAAAACAAAAGCATGTAATGCAATAAGCGATCCTGAAACAGGCTGCCTACGTATCCAAGTGGTACCAGGTCAAAACGTAGTTCAATACAATAAAGAGAGAAAAGAAAAAATACAATGACCAGGCCTGACTCAGGCTGCCTACGTATCCAAGCGAAATTAGTTCAAAACGTAGTTCAAGTATAATAGAGAAGTAAAAATATGAAAAGACCGAATATAACAAGGATTGCCTACGTATCCCACCAGGGGAAGTCAGGTCGAGCATAGTTCTAAAAACATAGAAATGATGTTTTTGGATTTTCTAAGGGATATCAAACCCGATGTGAGTTGCCTACGTACCCCACCATGGGAAGTCAGGTCCAGACGTAGTTCTGTTACATCAGAAAAATGCAAAAAAATAAAGACTAGTCTTGATGCCTTCATATGTAGTACTTCTTGATGGCGTCTATATTGATTGGCTTGGTACTTGCTGTGCCATCCATTTCTGCTAGGATTACTATTCCTCCTGATAGTACTCTATGAACTATGTAAGGCCCATGCCAATTTGGTGTGAATTTTCCTTTAGCTTTTCCTTAGTGAGGAAATATCTTCTTTAATACTAACTCTCCTGGTGTGAACTGTTGAGGCTTGACACTTTTGTTGAATGCCTTGACCATTTTGTTTTGGTATAGCTGATAATGAAAGACTGCATCTATCCTTTTCTCATCAATGAGCATCAACTGTTCGATCCTGTTGCGAATCCATTCTGCATCATCCAAACCAACTTCTTGGATAATCCTTAAAGATGGTATCTCTACCTCATCAGGTATTACTACTTCAAAACCATAAACTAGTATATAAGAAGTTGCCCCAGTGGATGTTCTGATTGTAGTGCAATAACCAAGCAAAGCTTACGGTAGCTTCTCATCCCATTGCCTGTTACTATCTATTATCTTCCTCAAAATCTTCTTGATATTCTTGTTTGCAGCGTTATCTGCTCCATTCATCTATGGACGATAGGATGTGGAGCTTCTATGAGTAATCTTGATCCTTTCACAAATATCATGCATAAGATTGCTATTAACATTGGTTACATCGTCTGTTATGATTGATTCTGGAATCCCAAACCGACAAACTATATTGTTGCGAACAAAATAGGCCACTGCCTTCTTAGTCACTACTTTGTATGTCGAAGCTTCAATCCATTTTGTGAAATAATCTATGACTACTAAGATGAAACAATGTCCATTTGATGTAGCTGGCTCTATAGGTCCAATCATATCCATGCCCCTAGAGGAAAATGGCCAATGAGAACACATCACGTTAAACACGTTCGGTGGGACTCGTATTAGATCTCCATGCACTTGACATTGGTGACACTTTTGCATGTATCAAATTCTATATCTCTCTATTGTCATCCAAAAATATCTCTCCATATGTTCCTGCATGTATTTCCTCTAAAGGTCTTGCTGCTTCCGTAGCGTCGACACATCTTAACAATCCTAAATCTGGAGTCCTCCTATATAGGATTTCTCCATTAAGAAAGAAATGATTGACTATCCTTCTCAAAGTCTATTTTCGCTTGCTTGTGGCATTTTCAGGGTACTCTTGTGCTTCTATCAATCTCTTGATGTCATAGTACCATGGTTTTCTTTCCTGTTCCTCATCTACATGAAAATAATATGCATGTTGGTCATGTATCTCCACTCCGATAGGACCGATGTAATTCTTGTATGGATGTTGAATCATTGAGGAAAATGTTTCTAAAGCATTAACAAATTCATTTTGAGTTCGAAAGACATGTTTGAACTCAATCTTTGTGAATCTCCTACTCATTTCCTTTTTGTAATGGAAGTAAGGAAGGATCTTCATATCCTTAGTAGCCCATTTTCCTCGAACTTGATGAATCAACAAATCAGAATCACCTATCACATGAGCTTTTTGATGTTCATATCTACAACCATCCTTAGTCCGAGAATACAAGCTTCATACTCTGCCATGTTATTTGTACAATCAAACCTGATCTTGACTGAAATTGGGTAATATTGGCTTGTTATTGAAATTAAGACTACTCCTATTTCGACTCCTTTGGAATTTCATGCTCTGTCCAAGAACATCCTCCACCCCTCATATGATTCTGATATGTCTTCTCCCACAAACAATACCCTTCATCGGGGAAGTTGGTTTTGAGTGGCTTGTAATCTTGATCCACTAGATTCTTCGCAAGGTGGTCAGCCAAGGCTTATCCTTTTATGGCTTTCTGTGTCACATACACAATATCAAACTCGCTCAACAAAATTTGCCATTTTGCCAATTTACCCATAGGCATCGACTTCTGAAAGATGTACTTGAGTGGATCCATTCTTAAGATCAAATACGTGGTGTATGTCGATAGGTAATGCCTAAATTTTGCATGATCCAACTCAAAGCACAACAATTCATTCCAACAAGGTGTATCTTGCCTCGTATGGGGTGAACTTCTTGCTTAAGTAGTAAATGCCATGTTCTTTTCTACCCATCTCATCGTATTGTCCTAACACACATCCAAATGCACTATCCATGAAGAATAAGTATAGTAGAAAAGGCCTTCAAGGCTCAGGTGGGACCAATACTGGCAGGTTGGACAAATATTCTTTGATTTTGTCAAAAGCCCTTTGACATTCCTCCATCCATTTCATCACAGCATCCTACTTCAACAACTTAAGTATAGGTTCATATGTTATTGTGGACCGAGCGATGAACCGACTGATGTAATTGAGTCTCCCCAAAAAACTCATCATGTCTTTCTTGGTCCTAGGATGAGGTAATTCTTGGATCATCTTGACCTTTGATGGATCCAACTCTATGCCCTTTCTACTAACAATGAATCCTAGAAGCTTTCCTGTGGGTACTCCAAATGCACACTTTGCTTGATTCAATTTTATGTCATACCTCCACAATCTTTCAAAGAACATTCACAAATCATCCAAATGGTCTGAACTCTTCTTGGACTTGATAATGACATCATCCATATATACTTCAATTTCCTTATGGATTATATCATGGAAAAGAGTAGTCAACCCTCATGTAGGTTGCTGTAGCATTTTTGAGACCAAATGGTGTCACCCTATAGAAATACAACCCCCATGGAGTGACAAATGTCATCTTTTCTGCATCATCTTCATCTTTCAAGATCTGGTGATATCCCACAAAACAATAAACAAATGATTGCAACTCATGTTTAGCACTATTATCAATGAATATATAAATATTTGGAAGAGGAAAATCATCCTTAGGACTGGCTTGATTGAGATCTCGATAGTCCACACATATTCTAATTTTCCCATCCTTCTTTAGCACTGGCACAATATTTGCCAACCACTTGGGGTAATTTGTAACTCTTACAACATTCACTTCAATTTACTTAGTTACTTTCTCTTTAATCCTCAGACTCAAATCAGGCTTGAATTTTCTTGTCTTTTTCTTGACGGGTGGGCAAGGTTCGATTGGAAATTTATGCTAGATGATGTTAGTGCTTAATCCTGGCATGTCATCGTAAGACCAAGAAAATACATCAACATATTGCTTAAACAAATCTATCACTCATGCTTCCTTTTAATCTCTAAATGTATGCTGACCCATGTTTCCTTTGTGACTTCTTCGTTTCCTAAGTTGGCAACCTCTTTTTCTTCCATGTTGGGCTTTTTTTGACTTTCAAGCTGCTCAATCTCATGTGCAGATTTTCTAGCATCATGTTTTCATCATATTTTTTGTGATCTAGCTCATTGCTTTTGCTTTGCTCGATGAATTTGTTACATGTCATAACCGTCGAACTAGAATTTTTACTAATACGAGTGCTGAAAAATATAAATGGTAAGTAAAAATAAATAAATGAGTAAATACTTAAAAATAATGAGATAACTTTAGAAATATAAGACTTTTATTCAAAAGCATTCTAGCTTTTCAAAAGAGGCAAGCGACAAAAAGGATCAAACATGATTCAAGCCTCGATTTTGATCATGCAAATTTTAAAAACTACTTTTCACACTACCAGGATTCTTACTGAAACAAAGACGGGCTGACGGTTCAGTTCTATAACACTTCTCTAGGCTTGGCATCGCAGATAGTCAATTTTCTGAGATCTATGTCTTTCTCCTCTCTAATCATGGCCACAAACAAATTTCCTATTCCTTCCATGATGTCATCTTCAACTCTTGGGCCTAGAATTGGAGCTCATTCTGGTACAAATGTCATCTTGCTTGCCTTACATTGTAGGCCCATCCTAACATAGGTTCATATCCAAGTCCAGCGGTACCTTTTTGATGCTTCAGTAGATTGGTTCTACTATGCCATTACGCTTGGGTACAAGTCCTGTCTTAGGCTGATATCCATACTTCAACATCTCTAAGGCAACCATCTTTTCCGTGCTTGACAATTTCACATCCTCCGACCCTAATTTCTCATCAACTTCCACAACTTGCATAATTTCCAAAGTATGAAAAATGACTCTATCTAACTCTCTAGTGACCGGAACATAATTATTAGAACAGATAGGGTGATTGCATTCCCCATGGATGGTAACTTATGTATGACCCCACTCAAACTTTACACACTGATGAAGAGTTGATGGTACGACTCTCACCATGTGGAACCATAGTCTTCCCAGTAATAGGTTGTAGTTGGACGACACATCTATCATTTTAAACAAAATGGGGAATTAAGTTGGCCCTACTTGCAATGTGAAATAGATTTCTTAAATAACACTTTTTTGTGCCCCATCGAAAGCTCTAACTTTCACATGACTCTCTCTTATCTCTTCCATGTTTACAATCAAATCCTTTAACGTTGTGAAAGGGCAAATGTTGCATCCAGAACCACCATCAATCAGAACTCGAGTCATAATCTTGCCACAACATTTGACCGTAATGTGAAACGCTTTGTTATACCTAACCCATTCTACCTTTAAGTCATCATCATGGTAAGATATCTTGTTAGCTTCCACAATTCATTTGATGGTTGTAACTAGAGATTCACTTTTGGTCCCACTTAATACTTCTATCGATGCATTCCTATGGGCTTCAGAACTCATGAGCAAAGACAAAATGGATATAAAGGATGGTGTTTTCTTTAACTACTCTTGACTAAATAGTCCTTGGGCTGCATCTTCTGTCAGAATTCAACATCTTCGATATCAGTGATATTTCTTTTTAAATTATGTTCTTTCCTAATAACCCCTTGATCAAAATCTTCGGGAGCATAACATCTTCCAGACCTAGTCATTCCTTGAGCCACAATAGTATCAATCATCTTACCCTTGGCCTCCATTTGGTAATCATATAGGACTGCTTTGGTTTCATACTCAGGCTTCTTAGTGATTAAAGTGGTTACCACTGCTCTTGGTAAGTATTTTTGAATAGTCAAAGGTCCCCTTAATAGAACTGTGATAACAGGCTGTGCCAGAGATGTAATAGCAACTTCTTTGGTATTCCAACTAGGCTAGATAGTTGCTTCCAAGTCATACTCATCTTTTGGGGTAATCATGTTGATTTCTCGATTCTCGTGATTTGGCAAAGGGTTGTTGTTCTTATCTGGAGGTGCTGGAGTACATTTTATTATACCCCTTTTGATTAGAGACGCTATTTGATTCTTCAACCCATAACATCCTCGGTGTCGTGTCCTTGGATTCCTGAGTGATAAGCGTATCGCTTGTTTCCATCAAAGTTGCAAGAAATTGGATCATATAACTTTTCTTTAATCGGCCGCAGTACCCCTGCTTCCCTCAGTCTCTCAAATAATTGGGCATAAGGTTTTGCAATGGGTGTGTAGGTATGAGTGTTCTTGGCTTCAAGATTTGGATGTGGTCTTAGTGCATATGCTAGTCTATGTTTGTGGATTGGCGCTTAGACAGGGACATATGGTCTTGGTGAATTTCGGTATGTTGGTGCTCGGGGTAGATTATAGTGTTGTTGGGTATTATATATTGGGCACAGGATATACGGAGCATGCACAACAATTTAAGGATTATTGGGGTATCGGTGGGATGGACCTCTATGGTGGTAAGTGACAATTGAGGCATTCTTGTTTTTCTTCTTAATGCCACTGATGGATTCCTATTTTATGGCTTTACTTGCAGCTTTTAATGTGGACATGGATTGAATCTTCCTAAATTTTATACCTTCTTCTATAATATTTTCCATTATGACCAATTCAGCAAACTTCTGGCCCATCATTGACATCATCTTAGTAAAGTTGATGCCTTCTTGAGCTCGAATAAAGTACTTGGAGAGCTCATTCTCATCCAGAGGTGGTTGGACCCTAGAAACCTCAGTTCTCCAGTGCCTTGCATATTCTTGGAAGTCCTCAAATGGTTTCTTCTATATGTTAGCAAATGAGAATCTGCTTGGAGTGATTTCGATGTTGAACCTAAAGAGAGTCATGAAATCCTCAGCCATTTCCTGCCAATCACGCCCTTTTCGAGGATCCTAACATGTATACCAAGTCAAGGTTTCTCCAGATAGACTTTGAATGAATAACTTCATCCTTAGCTTCTCATTTCTCCCCACACCGACTAGCTTATCACAATATTCCCTTAAATGCATATGAGAGTCACCTTTCCCATCAAATAGTTAAAACTTTGGTGGCTTGTATCCTACTGGCATATCAATGTCGGGGTGAATGCACAAGTCATCATAATCTAGGCTCTCTGCTCCCCTAGCGACTTGCAAGCTTTTTAACGCCTTTCTTAGACCATGAAGTTGGAAGCTTATTGACTCTTCTTCTTTCAAGCAAGCATCTTTCTCCATTTCGGCGTATTGGTCAGCCTCATACGGGACTCTACCCATGGTTGGCGTAGTGAAATTAAGGGCTTCAACAATATATACAGATGGCACATGTGGCTCAAAAGGAGCAGTAATGTGTGCCCTGAATATATGTTGCATCATTGAGTAGGTGGGCATGGTGGGGTCTTGAGTAGGGAGGTATGAGCGGTTTTAACCATTGATGAAGGAGTTATTGGGGCTTCACCATGGATAGGAGAATGTTAGGTTTTCTTTGGTAGGTTTGGTAAGTCGGTGGAAGGCAAGCTAGGTTTTGAAAAGTACATAGATGTTTTGAAGGTTGGGAAAGTAGTAGCAAAAAGCTTGGCCAAGATTCGTACTTAACATAATTCCTCCCTTAGGGTTTCTAATTCTTGTGCCATATGAGTCATTCTCTAATCATTTTGAGTCATATTTTGTGAACCTTTGGGGTTTTCTATATGTATCATTATGTTTGCAGCAATACCAAATTCTTCTCCATCAATCATCTTTCTTTTAAATCGAAGGTTGTATCGTGAGTCAGCCAGTTTGCAAGTCAACACCAATCAATGTTCTTGTAACGATCTGAAATTTTTTTAACTTCGTAGTGGTTGGTCAATGTTAGTGTTAAACTGGTCATGGTTGAATTTTTGTAGCCATGGGTTGTATTTAAGTGGTCGGATTCAAAACGTATCATTTGGTGAAGTTGTAAGGTCGGTTGGGCAGTGAACTTTGAAAGATTATATCTTTTGGTACGGGTTGAACTGTGTAATCTGCTATGTATAAAATTGAATATCGTTGAGTTATCTTCGCAATACAACTGGTTTTACTCAATTTGGAGTTCGTATGGGAAAGTTAAGACAAAAATAATGAGACTGCCCGTAATCGGAAGGACGCTGGGAACAAGGTTCTAGAATTGGGTTAATGACTGAACCACGGACCGTTTGGTGGACTGCAGTTTGTGTGGGTGCTTGTAGGTTGGTCCAGTTGGTTCTTAGGGGTTGGAGTCCAACCCATGGACCAACTATTGTCCCACGGACTACCCCACAGTCCGTGTGACCCTTCACGGCCCGTGAGGGGTCCCGTGAAGTGAGGCAGAATGTTGGCCAAGGTTCGGGGATGGAATCTGAACTAAGTGATGCTCCATGGACTAGTACACAGTCCGTGAAGCCCCTCGTTAAGTGATCCATAAAGTTCCCAGAGAGTTCAAGTCGAAGTCGAGGGCAAGTGAAGTCTCACGGGCAGGTACACGGCCCATGGGCATGTAAACGACCACTGTAGCCCTTTTGTGTGGCACTGTTTTTAGTAAATTAGTCCATTTCATTAATGGTTAAATCGTAATTTAACTAAATTCTATGCCCCTTTTAGGCTTTCTAAGGTCTCCTAAACCCCCCCTAAATCAAACCCTAATCCCTTTTCACCCATTCTAACACTCTTCAATTCATTTTAAAATTCTCTCAATTCTCGTGACCTCCATTAATGAAAGCTTGAACAAATCTGGGAAGACCATCTTTGTTGAGAAATCTTTCAATTCTCTTGCTTAATTTCAAGGTATGTGGGTTTGATTCATGGATTCCCTTTCATCCATGAAGACCCAAGAACCTTCCTCTTTAATTTATGATTTCAAGATTTCTGTAATGTTGAGTTCTTTAAATTTTGAAGTATTTAATTGAATTGAATTGTGGGCTGTAGAAATTAGATGATTTAAAGTTGATTTATGTTTGAATTCTATGAAGCTTCAATAGATTTGATGAAGTTAAGTTATGCATGTCCCTTTTTCTCTTGAATTATGCATGGGTAATATTTTAATGATGGTTTAAGTATTGATTTAACTTGAATTTCTTATAAAGTACTCTTGATTTGAATTTAAAGTATGAATTCTAATATCCATTTTATTCTCATTGTTCCTCATGGCATTTTCATGCATGATCATGAATTTTCATGAAGGTTTTGATGTGGGCTAAGTCCCAAACATGTTTATGACTATGATTTTGATCAAGTATAGGTTATGACTAAGTTGTGATCTCACTAAGTCAATGATATGGCTCTTTGAGCAACATAGGTGTTTACACCAATATGATATGACAAGTATGGAGCTACTCTTATGCATAAAGTTTGACATGAATGTTTGTTTGGGTTTTTAGCCTATGAAGGATGATTATGAAATATGTTTGATTATTGTTAAGAATGCATAAGAGTAATGAAAGTGATTTGGCTTTTAGGACCAAGTATGCATGTTTTGATGTTCAAGTGTCAAGTTTCCATTTTAAAAGCATATATATATATATGTATTCTTGTAGGATGATGACTTAGTATCGAGAAGAATTGGAGTAGTAAGTGGTCTATCCCCAAGGGTCCCACTCCTTTCTCGAAACTATGTGCCACCATATGTTACTACCGAAATGGGAGGCCCATAAGGTATGGTGTAGATTACCTTTGGCAAGTAATCTTCTTCGATCCAATGGAAGACCTCATTGGGATAGTTCATGTTGTAGCTCACATGATTTTGGATGTCGGTACAGTTCCATCCCCTCTATACTATAAGCATTATAGCATTTTACGCATCATGATCATCATGGTATATTGACATATTGGTCTTTCCTATAATCTCTTCTATGTATGTGCCCTTGCCATGTAGGTTGTTATAGGTTCATGTGCACACATTGCATGCCCGCATACTTAGTGCTTTATTGTGCTAACTCATACTCTTGTCTGAATGTTCTAACTATGTAGGGACCGACGACGACTTCTAGCTACCGTGGAACGTCGAGTGATCTCTTTGAAGCTACTAGCTTGTGGTGAGCCTTTTGTCCAAGGTCAATATCTACCTTCCTTTTCCTTGTATTGGTTTTACTTTCTTCCTTTATGACTTGAGGGTAAGCCCAAATTATGTCGAGGCCCCGCTCTATCCTATGCAGAGGCTATGTTGGATATGCTAGACTCTTGCACGTTGTATTATGCTTATTTTGGGATATTATGACTATCGAGGTTATGTTATGGAAATGATGTTTTGAGTATGCTTATGATCGTGTTATGGGATTATGAATGTTTGGAATGTGCTTATGTGGAAAGTTCCCTAACCTGAATGCCCCCATAGCTTGAGTTCTACTTACCCTCCCCTTAGAAATACTTATTATATGCTATGTGGTTCATTCTCATCCCATTACTGGCAACTTCCCCCTAGCTTGAGTCCAAAACCCTATTTCCCCTAGAATTATATGTTATGTGTTTATCTTTCGCGTTTCCGAACTGATGATGTGTGTGATGATGCTTTGAGTGCTTGATTGAGGAACTTCGGGTTCTCCTTCACCATGTGACATCTAGGCCCCACTTCCGGGTCATTTCAAAGATGGTATCAGAGCCCGAGGTTTTTAAATGATCCTCAGAGTCCAACATGCCGTGTCACTTAGAGTCTCGTTCATGGGTATGATGGGCGCCATACCTATGAGTGAGAGGCTATGATGATATTTTAGGAACTTGTCTCATTTCATTGTCTCCTTGCGTCATGCCGTGAGTGGTTATGATAGATTTCCTAAACTCTTAGTTCTTGTCGCTTTTTCAGAACATGCCTCCCAGAAGAGCTCCCTTCTCCCGTCAAGCTACGGAGTTTGAGGAAGAAGCCCTTCGGGCACTAGTAGAGGAATAAGTATCTCTTGCCGAGTTTAGAAATGTTGTGTTCATATTGGCCCAAGTAATGGCTAACCAAGCCCGGCTAATCAATCCTTTGAATATGGGTACACCAGCTTCTAGGGTGAGGGATTTTGCCCGGATGAACCCTCCAGAGTTCTTTGGTTCAAAGGTGGAGGAAGATGCTAAAGAGTTCATTGATGAACTCACTAAGGTGTTGACAATAATGAGGGTGAGTTCAGTAGAGAAAGCTGAGTTAGCCGTATATCAATTGAAAGATGTGACCCAAGTGTGGTATGGTCAATGGTTGGTTGAACGGGTTGCGGATGTCAAAGTTGGATAGGAAGAGTTCAAAATGGCTTTCCTTGATTGTTTCTTTCCTCTTGAGATTAGGGAAGCCAAAATGACCGAGTTCATCAATCTTTAGCAAGGTGGTATAACCGTGAGGGACTATTCTCTCAAATTTACTAAGCTCTCCAAGTATGTTCCAATGCTTGTATACGATCCCCGTGCAAGAATGCACAAGTTTATTTTGGGTGTTTTGGATTTGGTGGTGAAGCAGTGTCAGACCGCTATGGTCATCCATGACATGGACATCTCTAGACTCAAGACATATTCCGAGCAAATTGAAGGCGAAAAACTTAAGTAGATAAGGTTAATAAAGCTAAGAGGGCCCGATTTGATGGTGGGTTCTCCAACTCTAAGAGTGGTGGTGGTGGTTTTGGATGATTCCATCAAGGCCATGGTTCTAACATGAGGGTTGCTAATTCGAGAGTGCCTCCTCCTAAGTCACAAGTTGGGGGTGGTCCCCGACTTCCTTTTTGTGGTTAATATGGGAAACACCATCAAGGTGATTGTAGAAAGGCTTCGGGTGCTTGCTTTGGATGTGGACGTTTGGACCACAAAATTTCTGAATGTCCAAGGGTTGCCAAGAAGGATCAAGTGGATCCCGGTGGTCAAGGGTCGCCGAAAGCTCCATTGGTGGTACTCCAAGGAACAACCGATTCTATGCTCTTCATGCCCAGCAAGAGGTGGAGGAAGCTACGAACGTCGTGACTGGTATGTTAAAAGTCTTTGATTTTGATGCTTATGCTTTACTTGATTCGGGTGCAAATTTATCTTTTGTGACTCCTCTGTTGGCTGTTAAATTTGGTTTCAGTCCCGAAACTCTAAGGGAACCTTATTCGGTGTATACTCCCGAGGGTGAGTCTATTGTTACCCGAAAAGTGTACCAAAGTTGTCCTGTCTCTATGTTGCATAAAGCGTTCCCTGGTGACCTTGTAGAACTTGAGATGTATGATTTTGATATTATTCTTGGGATGGGTTGGTTGCATGCATCATATGCCTCGGTCGATTGTAGAACTAGGCAAGTTAAATTTCAAGTTCCTAATGAACCCGTGTTAGAATGGAAGGGTATTGATTCCGTGGTTAAGGGTCGGTTTATTTCCTACCTTAAAACCAGGAAGATGATTTATAAGGGGTGCATTTATAATATTGTGCGGGTTATAGATGTGGAGGGTGAGTTACCTAAGTTTGAATTGATTCTAGTGGTTAATGAGTTTTTCGATGTGTTTTCGTAGGACTTGCCCGGTATCCCTCCCGATAGAGAAATAGATTTTGGCATAGATCTCCTTCCAGATACTCAACCTATCTCTATTCCTACTTATCGTATGGCCCAGATGGAATTGAAGGAGTTGAAAGATCAATTGAAAGATTTTCTAGGAAAGGGTTATATTAGGATGAGTATTTCACCTTGGGGTACTCCCGTGTTGTTTGTGAGAAAGAAGGACGGGTCTCTCCGAATGTGTATTGATTATCGGTAAATGAACAAGGTGATCATTAAGAATAGGTACCCGTTGCCTAGGATTGATGATTTGTTTGACCAACTTCAAGGAGCTACTCACTTTTTCAAAATAGATCTTCGTTAGGATTATCACCAATTCAAGGTAAGGGAGTGTAATATTCCCAAGACGACCTTTCAGACTAGTTATGTTTATTTTAAATTTGTAGTGATGTCGTTTGGGTTAACTAATGCTCCGACGATGTTTATGGACCTTATGAATCGAGTGTTGAAACCGTTTCTTGACAATTTCGTGGTAGTTTTCATTGATGACATCTTGATTTACTCCCGTAGTGAGAAAAAGCATATGGATCATTTGAGGTTAGTTCTTCAAACTTTGAGAGAGAAGTAATTGTATGCCAAGTTTAGCAAATGTGAGTTTTGGATGGGAGAAGTTACTTTCCTTGGTCATGTGGTATCCGGTGATGGCATTAAGGTTGATCCTAAGAAAACTGAAGCAGTGAAGGATTGGTCTAGACAGTTGACTCCTTCGGATATTCAAAGCTTTCTTGGTTTAGCCGGTTATTATAGAAGATTTGTTAAAGAGTTTTTTTCTATAGTGTCTCAATTGACCAAGTTGACCCAAAAGAATGCTAAATTCATTTGGTCAAATGAATATGAGAAAAGTTTCCAAACTTTGAAGGATCGACTTACATCGGCTCTTATTTTGACTTTTTCTAATGGATTAGATGGGTTTGTGGTAGATAGTGATACGTCGCGTATTGGCTTGGGTTGTGTGCTTATGCAACATGGTAAGGTAATAGATTATGCGTCCCGGCAATTAAAAGTGCATGAAAAAAATTATCCAACCCATGATTTTGAGTTGGCGGCGGTGGTATTTGCTTTGAAATTTTGGTGACATTATTTATATAGGGTCCATGCGGATGTCTTCACCGATCCCAAGAGTTTGCAATATATGTTCACCCAAAGAGACCTTAATTTGAGGCAAAAGAGGTGTTTGGAACTTCTCAAAGACTATAATATGAGTGTTCTTTATCACCTCGGAAAAGCTAATATTGTAGGGGATGCCCTTAGTAGGCTTTCTATAGGAAGTGTGACTCATGTAGAAGAGGGGACGAAGGAGACAGTGAAAGATGTGCACTGTTTGGCTAGGTTGGGTGTAAGGTTGGCCGAATCCGACAATGGTGGAATTCTTGTTCAAGGTGGATTTTAGTCTTCCATAGTGGTTGATGTTAAGAAGAAACAAGACATAGATCCCTCCTTTGTAGAGTTGAAGAAGTTGGTTGCCGATGGAAAGATTAAGGTTATCTCCCAAGGGGGAGATAGTGTGGTACGGTACCAAGACCGTTTGTGTGTCCCGGATGTAGATGGCTTAAGGGAGATTATCATGAAAGAGGCTCATAATTCTCAATATTCAATTCTTCCAGGAGCTACCAAAATGCACCAAGATTTAAGGGAGTTGTAGTGGTGGCATGGTATGAAGAAGGACATAGCCAAGATTGTGTCGGAATGTCCTAATTGCCAACAAGTAAAAGTGGAGCATCAAAGGCCCGGTGGTTTGACACAAGATATCGAAATTCCTACTTGGAACTGGGAAGATGTGAACATGGACTTTATGGTTGGGTTGCCCCGTACTCGTAGGAAATTTGATTCCATATGTGTTGTAGTTGATAGAATGACTAAATCGGCTCACTTCTTACTAGTTAATAATACCTACAGTACCGAGGAGTATGCTAAGGTGTATATTCGGGAGTTGGTGAGATTGCATGGTGTGCCAAGGTCTATCATATCGGATTGTGGTACTCAATTTACTTCTCATTTTTGATAGTCCTTTCAAAAGAGATTTGGTACTAAGGTCATGTCGAGCACCACATTTCATCCTCAAACCGATGGAGGACATGTTAAGGTCTTGTATGTTAGAGTTAAAAGGAAATTGGGATGATCATCTACCTCTCATTGAGTTTGCCTACAACAATAACTTTCATGCGAGCATTGCTATGGCTCCATTTGAAGCTTTGTATGGTAAGAGATATAGATCTCTGGTTGGTTGGTTTGAAATAGGTGAGGCATCCTTATTAGGCCTGGACTTGGTTGTTGAGTCCATAGAAAAGTTAAAGTTATTTAGGGAAAAGTTGAAAATGGCCCAAAGTAGCCAAAAGTATTATTCGGATGTTAGGAAGAGGGATATCTAATTTCATATTGGTGATTGGGTGTATGTGAAGGTTTTCCCCATGAAAGGCATCATAGTTTTGGCAAAAAGGGCAAGTTGAGCCCTCGGTACGTCGGACCTTATGAGATTGTGGAACGGGTTGGCAATGTGGCTTATAGGTTGGACTTACCTTTGAACATGAGCTCCATTCATCCGGTATTCCATGTGTTCATGTTGAAGAAGTTGGTTGGTGATCCTAAAGCAATTACACCTTTAGAGGGTGTGACGGTTGAGGAGAAGTTGACCTATAAAGAGGTGCCGGTCAAGGTGAAGCGGCTTCGCAACAAGGAGGTAGCTTCAGTCAAGGTGCTCTAGAGGAACTAAGACGTGGAGATTGTAACGTGCGAAGCGGAGTTGGACATGATGGAGCGATATCCCTATCTCTTCTAATCTACTCAAGCCTAAGGTACTAGGTTCTATCACTGTATGGTCCTAATTCTTTAAATTCTTGAGTTTCATGACATTGCATGCATACACGAGCAGGAAAATGGTTTGAATGATGATTTTATATGTGTTTTGAAAGACTTTTGAATGATGCATGATTCGTTGTAAGTTTGATTAAAATGTCTCTTGTTTAATTGTTGTCCTCAAGTCGTAGTTTTGCTCATTCGAGGACGAATGTTCCCCAAGGGGGAGATGATGTAACGATCGAAAAAATTTTGAACTTAATAATGGTTGGTCAAGGTTAGTGTTAAACTGGTCATGGTTGAATTTAAATGGCCGGATTCAAAACGGATCGTTTGGTGAAGTTGTGATGCCGGTTGGGCAGTGCATTTTAAAATATCATAACTTTTCGTACATGTTGAACTGTGTGGGATTCTATATATAAAATTGAAGCTCTTTGAGTTATCTTCGCAACGCAACTGGTTTCACTCAATTCGGAGGTTTTATAGGAACGTTATGGCCCAAATTGTGAGACTGCCCGTAATTCAAAGTAGGTTTGGAACAAGGTTCTGGAATTGGGTTAAGGACTGGACCACGGACCATTTGGTGGTCCACGGTCCGTGTGGTTGCTCGTGGGTTGGTCCAGTGGGTTCCTAGGGGTTGGGGTCTAAGCCATGGACCAAGTATGGTCCCATGGACTACCCCATGGTCCGTGTGACCCTTCACGGCCCGTGAGGGGTCCCATGAAGTGAGGCAGAATGTTGGCCAAGGTTCGGGGATGGACTCTGGACCAAGTGCTGCTCCATGGACAAGTACATGGTCCGTGTGCGGCTACACGGTCCGTGTACGGCTACACGGTCCGTGAGGCCCCTCGTGAAGTGATCCAGAAAGTCCCCCGAGAGTTCAAGTCGAAGTCGAGGCCAAGT
>JBCEWC010011068.1:0-17041 GCA_038996855.1 Solanum aculeatissimum
GCCAAAGAGTAATATAACAATATGTTATGTCATGATGCATGAGATGCAATCCTATGATCATATATATAGCGGGGATGTACCTCAACCGACAAAAACAAAAAGACCCGAGCAAGCCACTACCCGGACCCGGTACTACTTGCCAAGTAGTACCCTAACACCCTTAAACAAGGGGAAACATAACAGAGTTCGAACAGTCTCACTGTTTGGGCCATATCTCCCTCATCTGAACTCCAAATTAAGTGAAACCAGTTGCGTTGCAAAGCTAACTCGAAGAGATTCAATTTGATATATAGAATCCTACATCGTTCATCACACATCAAACGTTGTGACCGTTTGAAGTACACTACCAAAACTGTCCCTCTAGGCCACCAACTAGCCCATTTTGCGTTTCGCCACTTAAACTCAACCTGTGGCTACCAAAACTCAACCATGACCAGTAGTATATCACATTTTTAAAAAAATAAAATGGACAATTCTTAATTATTTATTATTTAATTCAAGTTTATATTGTTAGAATAATATCTAACTTATCTAATTAATTCATTGTTCAAAGATAAACTTGTTCTTAACATTTAAAATTTTTAAATCGTTATTTTCTTTTATCAATTTGAAACTTTTTCAATTTGTTTCGTAATGGGAAGTGTTAAAACTTCCTATTAACTTGGTTACACATTTTTTATTTTTCAAAATAAAGAATAATTAATTTATTTTTTAAATTGTTACTTTGAAGTTGTAAATTTTTATTTATTTTAATTTTTTTTACTTTGTTTTTAAGTAGGAATGTAGGGAATTTTTAAAACTCTCTATTTTCTGGCATACACGTTTTTTCTTAACATAAAAATTATATCATTATTTAAATTGTGACTTTTGATTTATTTTTTTTAACCGGAATTTTTTTTCAATTTGTTTAGAAGTTGGATTGTAATGAGAAGTTTTATACTCCGTATTTATTTGCAACACGTTTTTTAAAAATAAAATGGATAATTCTTAATTATTTATTATTTAATTCAATTTTATATTGTTAGAATAATAACTAACTTATCTAATTAATTCATTGTTCAAAGATAAATTGATTCTTAACATTTTAAATTTTTAAATTGTTATTTTCTTTTATCAATTTGAAACTTTTTCAATTTTGTTAGATAGTAGAACTAAAACAGGAAGTTATAAAACTCCCTAATTACTTGAATACATATTTTTTTAAATCTATATATAAAAAATAAGTCGTTATTGATGCTTATTTAATTCCTAAAAATGGGAAAAGTGGGTCAAAAGTTGTAGGTTAGAGGTTGTTTTCATTTTTTTATTTACATCACATTTATTATTAAATTTATTTTTAAATAATAAATAAGTTATGTAATTATTTGATATAATAAAATAGTAATTTGATAAAGTAAAAATTAATTAAGAAATACATACTTGGATAGTTAAAAAAACTAATTTACGTCTTATTGAAACAGATTAGATAGTGTGTATATTTTTTCAAATATTTTAATTTTAAACCTTTTCAATTTATGTAGAAGTAAATATTTGATGGGAAATTACAAAACACCTTATTTACTTGGATAACTTTTCAAACTGTATTTTTTTTAATCAATTTGTAACTTTTCAATTTGTTTAGTAATGACAAGTGTCAAAACTCCTATTAACTTCGATACATGTTTTATATTTTTCAAATGAAAAAGATTTATCAATTAGTGTAAATTACATGTAATCAATTTAAATAGATAACAATGATTTAGAATTAAATTAGATTGTTGAAAAAAACATAAACGCTAGCATCATCTAAAATAGTTAATGTAATTTGCAGGGAAGATTTTGAAAAAACGACAACTAAGTGATGTAATTTTAAAATAATTATAGAAGTTTTAAACAATTTTGATTAGCATAAATTTAATTTGAAAATTATAATTAGTTTAGAATTTTAAAAATTCTAACGTTTTAGGATAGTAATGGAAGTTAATGTGCAGTTAAGAGTTTTATGATTTCTTTGTTAGGTTTCACTATCTTTTAATATGTAATTTAGTAAGAGTAGATAATGCCTAGATTAATTTTAATAATAAATTAGAGTTTTTTTTATTAATGATTTTGATATATTTTGAAAAAGAATAATCTCTTTTATAACTTTCAAAGTAATTATTCTCTAATTATATCATTTTAATTATACACAATTAGATGTTGAGGTTAATTATATTAATCAAAATATTTTGATTAATTTAATTCTTAAACTGGAAAAGTGGGGAGAAAATAGGAGCATTAGAAAGAAAATAGAAGCAGGTAAAAATTCTTCATTATTTTTTTGTTTACATTTTTACAAAGGAAAAAAATACACTCTGTAGTATAATTTTTTTATTTTATTTGCCTTACTAAAAGAAATACGATAACGATACTAAAAAATCATTAACTATATGTAAATATATCAAACACAATTTGATTTGAAACAAAACATAAAATGAATTTTTTAAAAAAAATTACATGCTTATCGTAGTTGGTAGATATAATTTGAGGGTTTCTCCTTCTTCAATTATATAAATAGTCCTGTAGAACAATGCATAATGTTAAATAATTAATGCATTATGATCATCCACAAAAGAAGAAGAACAATAGAGAAATTAAATACACAAAAAATTACCTTTTCATGAATTGCAAGGATAAATACAACCATGACATCCATTGAAAAATTTAACAAAAGGATGGAGGTATAAGAAGTTATTTATGTAGAAAAATTTTCTTTTTATATTTTAAGTAACAATGCATAATGTCTAATTTATTGGTGAATACGATAGTTGAGTTTTTGGAAAAGAAGTTAATAAGTGGATGAAAAATTTTAGGAGTGACTTGGGATAGTTGATATGTTTTGGAGTTTTTTCTTTTTCTTTTTTTTTTTGATTGATTTTACTTTAACTGACCCTTCACTAATTAGTTTTTTTCACGTTTTACATTTATTTGTCAATTGGCTATAAATAAAAATTTAAATAATTTAAATTTATTTTGTAAAACATTAAAAATTAATTCTTAAAATAACAACTATTAATAACTAACCTAACTAATTGTTTATCCTAAAACATATGGCTTATTCTTAAAATGTCACTTGGCTTAATGTAGTGGCTCTATCCTCTCCTATTAATAATATATAGATATAGATTTGAAAGATAACAAATTGGATCCACTAGCTTATGTATCAAAAACATAATAAAGTCTCACACAACTTTTGTTAGTTGTCGTCTCCCATAGTAAATTTTTGGAATTTCGTAGTACATGCAACCGGTAGTCTTAGCAGAAATTTGATATAGCGGATATCCCAAGGAAATTCCAAAAGACACGCTCCATGCAACATAGAGAAATACCCTCCAGGCTCAAGTCAATTAAACTATTAACACATTTCCCTCATAACAAACAAAATTAAGCTACCAACTCCCATTTTTGCACCCACACAACACCCGTTGTGTAAACTTTACCTACACTGACATTTATATACTTCATACACAAACTTTAACCATTGATCGTATACATACTCAAATTGTTAAGTTTAAAGTTAACTTGATCAGTGTGGTGCACACCCTGTGCAGGTTAATATTTTGGGGTGGAAAGGGGAGAAGTACCCAGCAAGCAAGCACCAGCCAAGACAACAGTGCATGATCATTTCCACTGGCACTCAGAAGTTCATGGTGAGATTGCCAAAGACCATTTCACACAGGCACAGCTTATGAGGAAAATAGCTCTCGCCTGGCTATATAACATTAGCTAGCACAAGTGAAAGACACTACGGCAGAATAATTCATCTGGTATCAACTACAACACTTCATATACTCGATGTCATAACATTAAGACATTTGCGTGCTAATGTAGGAACAGCATAGAATCATTAAGGGTACAGCAAATCCAGAAGTGTCAAATTACGCAAGTCTCCACAATTCTTCAAATTAATCAGCTCAATATTCAGAACCATGTTGATACACAGCGGAAACCATCACTGACTTCATGTCTTCAGGCAAGACAACTGGCACATTTGCAAGGAAGACCTCATTCTCGTTAAGATGGCACTGCATAGAAAGATGCACTAGATTAAGATCTCAACCACAAACAAACAAATAAGCAATAAATACATAAACCCACAGAAGACTCTACACCTATACCTAGAGAAAACCCAAAAGGAAAAAACTTGAAAATGAATTATGTCCACTTTTTGTACCATATCACATAAAACTACTTTTTTTGTCAGCAAGATAAGCACTATTGGCACCATAGCACAAACCACTTAGGGAACGTACTACTCATGGAAACATAAGAGTGGATGCCAAACACATCTACTCCTCCCCACCTACCAAAACACCAATGAGAATTCTAACTTGTGACATGTACCAATCACAAATCCCACATTGTAGCAACTTTCTGTCTACCAAAGTCACGAATATTATCCCATCAAGTTTATTTCTTCTCATAGCCATTGTGGGTACTTTCCACTATCAGATTTGTCAAAGAAAAAACAAACGTCAAACTAGCCAACAAAGCTTTAGAAGTAAGCATCAAGGAGGACGTACTGTAGGTAGAAGTATCAATCTGCTCAGGAAGTTCTTTAATATCCACTTCAAACCTCTCCTGAACCTACAGTTGGTGAAAAGCACAAGGAAATGCTATGAATATGGATAGCATTATTAAGCATAACAGAGTGAAAATATGAGGGTCTGACTCTCAACCTGATTGAGAACTTCAGAATCTGATGCGGATGACACAAAAGTTATGGCAAGCCCTTTAGTTCCAAATCTACCAGCTCTTCCCACCTATCAATATTATTCAAGATCAAAGAATAAGACTTACTTGAACAAGATCAGAACCTAAAACAATGAGCTGCAAGACAGACAAGACATACTCTGTGAAGATAAGTATCTGCAGAATCTGGCATGTCATAGTTAATAACAATGTTCACCCTTTCAATGTCTATGCCTCTACCAACCAAATCAGTTGCCACAAGAATTCTCTTGTGCCCTTCCTTGAAACCCTTGTAGCGTGTCAGTCTGCCAAGCAAAGGCAAGAATTAAACTTAAACATAACATGTAAATCAAAAAATGTCAACGGCAGCATAACATGATTTCTATAATTCAGATAGATGCCAGGATAGAGGGAATGACATATCCACAAGTTAATAACTCCACGGGAAGAGAGAGATTGGAATGAGATGCAAAAACATTAAAAACTGCTTCTGGTCCTTGTTCTTGTCACAACTAATATCACAAGACTTGACGGTAAAAGTGATCTTGTAGAGAACTGGCAATATAATTGACACTACACTTCTCACAGATAGTGTATAAATATTTACCGCATAGGCAGATAACATAAAAGGAGTTGAAGACAGTTAGACGGACCTTTCTTCTTGGCTCATGCCAGAGTGGATGCAGATAGATGGAAAATTACACTCCACAAGTAACTTGTTCAACTCTGCTGCTCTGCTCACACTCTTGACAAAAATAACAACTTGGTTGAAGTCCAAAGCATCCAATAGGTCATTCAGCTTCCGGTTTTTCTCCGTTTCACTCAATTTGATGTAGTGCTGCCATCAGATAGAAGCAACTTAAGGAATATTGTGATAATTAAAAAATGATGGCAAAAGATCTGGCTTCAAAGATGTACCTGTACAAGTCCGTGCAGGGTCAACTTCGCCTCGTCATCAACATAAATTTCCATTGGCTGAAAGGAATAAAGGTCATAGTAAAGGATATTAGGAGCTTCGTGAGCTAATGGAATCTGATAACGAAATGAACGATGGATGAAGATCCTCCATCTGTGAATTTTCTCCTTGCAGCTTTAGAGTAAAAGCACCCAACTAGTCCCCATTCTTGCTCAACGTGTTTCTACAGCGCTTATCAAAATGCTTCCGTTAGAACTCCAAGCATCAAACCCCAGGTTATCCAATTTCGATTAAAGACCTTCCCCTCCCCTCTTGGCATCTTTAACTATAGGACAAGAACATGGAAGACAAAGATTGAAGCACAAACTCAAGACAATGAACTACAAGCTTAAAGGAACAACTAGCAGTTCAGCACAGCAACCAGCTCCCAAGACACCTCATCTTTGTTCTCTTCCCCGGTAAAATTAAGTTTAGACAAAGATTATACCAAATAAATTCACTAGTACCGTCGGCAGAAAGCTGAAATTATGGAAATACGGTAGACTGCTAAATTCAAGAACTGGCCACAGGACATTACATCTTGCATGAATTTCTTGCAAACCGGACGAATTTCCTTGCTGAGAGTTGCAGAAAACATCATGACTTGCTTGTCATGAGGAGTCATCTTGAAGATCTCCTGCACGTCTCTCCTCATGTCTGCATATGTAACAGATGTACTTGAGAAAAGAACTACCAAAAGTAAAAAGATGATAGGAATTTTAGCAGTAAGAGTTGGAAAAAAAAGGGTTGACTAAGACATACCAAGTGATTCAAGCATCTTGTCACATTCATCTAGTATAAAATGCCTCACATTCCTCAAAGACAGGTCCTTATCTCTTGCCAATGCAAGTATTCTTCCAGGAGTTCCAACAACAATATGAGGGCATTCATTCTTCAGCAGCTCTTTGTGGATTTTAATGTTGACACCACCATAGAAAACAGCAACCTTGATATCAGGCAGATAAGTGCTGAACCTCTCAAACTCATGACAGATCTGCAGATAGTGTAGTGAATTAGCAGATTAAACATTTCTCCACTAAGTTGTGGAAAATTAGACAATACTCTTAACATTGTGTGAATGTAAAAGCAGAAATTTTCAGATCAGCACACATACCTGATAAGCTAATTCCCTAGTGTGACACAGAACCAGGGCAGCAACCTGACCAGCAACCGGTTCAATCTGTTGCAGAGTTGAAAGGACAAAAACAGCAGTTTTTCCCATTCCAGATTTAGCTTGGCAAATAACATCCATTCCCAGAATAGCTTGTGGAATGCACTCATGTTGCACTGATGAAGAACCAAATACATTGGAGGCAACAAGACCTCAGTTTCAGTTTAAAAATTTTACCATTGTACATCTCCAAATTAGTAGTGATAGGAGTAATTTACCTGAAAACATTTATTAGATAGAAATTGTCAAGAACATCCTAATTAGATTATGGTATAGTATAACAAAAAGAGTTGTGAGAACTCCTGAAATTAGCACTCCATAAACCCCAAAAAATACTGAACCTAAAAGGAAAAATGGAGATTAAACCCTGCTATAGTATGTATTTCTTACAACTTGCAACAATAGGTTCTCTCCCATGACATATGTTACATAGAAAGCTAACATGCTCAACATAAAATAAAGGATGAGTCCACAAGTGCATAAATGTTAATGCAAGCCAAAATAAAAGGTTCAGTTGACAAAGTTAGACCTGACAATCACAATTGCATTAATGCCAATGTCCTCTAATGGGCTCCAGTTACATAGAAAGCTAACAAGCGCAGCATAACCTTAGATAGGACATGACCTCAAATAAGAGGTTATGAAGGACACAGATCAGGAGGAAGGTTATTTAGGTAGTCAAGTGTTGTCTCAATTTTTCCGTACTATTAGTCATAATGTTGAGACGAGGGTTTTCCGGGAACAACCTCTCTATCTCTATGAGGTAGTGGTAAGGTTTGCGTACATTTTTCCCTCCCCAGACCCCACTTGTGAGATTCCACTGGGTTTTTTGTTGTTGTTGTTGTTGTTAGTCATAATATTACTCTTGCAGTTTCTTGTCCTTTGAGTCTGGTTTACAATCTATCTTTCAACTTTTGAGCTGAAGGTCTATCTAAAAGTCTTTGGGAAGATTTGTGTATATTCTAGCCTCCCTAACTCCACTTGGTGGAATGTGTATGTTGTTGTAATATATGCACAATATGGAAGAGTGATGAGCTAATCAGATCAGCCGATAACGCCTCAATACCCCAGTAAAAGTCCACTATATGGCTTCTCTATATCCCATAAGAAATATCTATTTATGATGCAGACAAATAGATTGTCATTTAGGGTGTTTGTTTGAAGAAAATGTTTTTGATGAAAACTGTGTCTTCAAAAATAAGTGTGTTTCTTACTTCTTTTCTTGTGATTGGTATCGTAAGGAAAAAAAAGATACCATAGAAATTTGTATATAATCTAGACATATTACGAGAGGACACAAACAATGTGAAATGTCACTTGTGGAACTTGTTTTTCTTATGCCCCTAGGGAGAAATATTACTCATTCTCACGGAACTTATTTTCCTAGAACATTTTCTACAAAAAAAACCCAACCAAACATAAACATTTTTTGAAAAATATTCCTCTCCATGCCAAAACACTAAGTTGCTCAACATAGGTGTGGGTGTGGGATCCATATCTGATTTGGTCAACGGGTTTCGAGTACTTTGACCAAAATCGATGGGAAAAGTATGGATAGTTTTAATGATCTTTGTAATCAATCCAAATGCTAAGGTGAAATTGAAGAAATGGAATACTTTTTATATAGAAATTTCTATGCCACTCCTTTTCCTTTAAACTCCTTCCAGGATTTTTCTCAAGTTTTTCACGTAATATCTCATTTTTTTGTTTTATCATTCTATTTTTAGATATTATATTATTTTTGGACAAATCCCCGGACCGTATCCAAACATGAATCCACATCCTCGAATCTAAAAAATTAGATCATGAAGGATCCAACCTCTAGATCCACACCCAAGTCTAAGCAACTTAGCCAAAACACATCCTCAACATAAAATATGAGTCCTGTAGAACTAGATGTATCCAAATCCTAACACTTATCCATAAACATGTACTACAAGACAAAAGAATAGATTTTTGCAAAAATTTTCAAAAAGGAATTGGACACGACATAGAACTAATTTGATCCAACTTCTGGTGGCTTTTTGCTACTATTTAGCATAGAAAATCCCCCACCCTTTTTGCTTGATTCAGAAACAAGAGGAAGCTATGCATTCCATGGCTTGTACTCAACCAATCCATATACCAAGGATAGTAATATTTTGGTGAAATCAGCAAACATGTACTTATTTCTTCTTTGCTTGTCAGCTTCGGAGAAAACAAGGTTAAACACGAGTAAGAAAACGCTCAGAACGGTCCATACTACAAACAAGTTTAACGAATAGTACTCCCCCTGTGCCATTTTATATGACCCCCTTTGATTGGGCACGGTGTCTAAGAAAAAAAGGAATACTTAGAAATTTGTGGTTTAGAACAATCCTTAGATATTTTTTGTGACTGAGATTTACTTCATTAAGGGTAAAAAAAAATCTTAAAATTAAATCATTTCCAATAATAGTAAGATGACATTCTTTTTGGGACAAATTTTTTTTAAAAAAAAAGAATGCCACATAATATTAGAAAAAGCTTAATATTAGCTGGTCATCACTTTTTCACATCATAGTCTGTGAACATTTAAGTTCAGAAGGACCAAATTGCCCAGATATAAGGTAACTTGCCTTCGGAAGGATGTTCAAACCCAGAATCAACAATAGCACGCAACAACTCTGGCTTTAAAAGAAAGTCTCTGAAACCTGAACTGTGAATCCCAACATAACCCCTGCATCCACCGAAAAAGGACAGAAAATTTAACATAAATTACACAAAACTCCAAGCTTGATGAAGGACAATCAAAAGGGGTCAAAACAAATAACATAGATAAGAACAAAAATCAATCCACCAAGCCTCCTCCAACTATATGAATCCTCCATATTACAAGATACTCTGACCGGTTTCTTTTTATTACTAAACCAAAATTTCTTTCCTAAAAATATGTATAACCCTACTGCAGCTCAATCACAAACAAACAAGGTTTGGCTATATTAATCCTTTAGATTCCATGCCAATAATGAGAGGACCAAATAAAAGGGTCATTTTGCAAAGCAGTGAAATTTTCAAAGAAGACAAACCACTCCAACATAAAAATACAGACATAACCAAAAATAAAATTTTAATTGGTGTAGTTACTCATTAAAACCTATAAATTTCAACCATAAGGAAGCCAAGAACACAGACAAACAAATAATGAAGATATAGGCTTTTTCAGTCAGCAAAACCACAAGAACATATTTCAGCAAATAATTCACCCTCCATAAATACGAAAACAAAAACATAAAAGTACAAACTTTAATCAATGAACTAACTAGTGAGAATTAATAATGCTTGAAAATATGCTTCATGAAATTTTTAGAAAATAGTACCAAAAAATACAACAAACTAAAAATAATAGCACTGATATAAGCTTGAACTTGAATTAAAATATTTCCAATGTATACTAGTTAGAAAAAACAGAAAATTTAATGCTAGCGCGAAGATCTCACTTTTTGGCCGATTCGCCGTTGACTTTTGTGGCGGAATCGGGGATTTTTTCGTCGTCTTCTTCATAATCGAGAAGCTCCTCCTCATAAGCATCATTCTCCTTGTTTTCTCCCATATTTAGCTGTACTATTACTACTAAACATCAAATACACGCCAGATCCAATGACACAGGTATTCTAAAATCTAAGAAAACAATTACGAAAACAATATTGAATACGTGTATAAAAAACAGAGACTGATAAGAAAGTTGCTTTTACCTTGAAGGAATCTCAGAGAAAAGTTGGATCTTGGTGGGGGAAATAGGGTTAGGGTTTGGGAAGCTGCAGAAAAAAAAGTTAGGAAAACACAAAAATGTACGAGAGCGAAGAGCGATAGGGTTCTGTGATACAAAAGAGGGGATGCTGAAATTTTGTTGACGATTTTATCCTTGGCTCCTTTTAAGATATACGAATTAGTACCAAGTCCGTTTAGATATTTTAGGAATTTTCCCTTCTAGAAGTCCCTTTCTTTTACCTTTGGAGATGTTGCATGGGCCAAAGCAGAGTTCGAACCTATGTAAATCATAAAAGCTATCCCTGTATCTTTTCTAGGGGTGTGCAAAAATCAAATCGATCAATAAATCAAATTGATAAAAATATTATTGGTTTATTGTTATTGAATTATTAGGTTATTGAATTTTTAATGGTTTTGAAAAAAAAAGTATTGGGTTATCGGTTAGATATCGGTTTTTATTATTGGGTAAACCAATAACCCAATAATATTATAATAATTTACTATTTTTTCCGTCCATAAATATTAAATATTAGTAATTAAATAGTAATAGGACACTATAGTAGTACTTTACCTATTTTAATCTTTATCGTAATTAAGTAATTAATTATCCACTTTAGTATTTTGTCTTTAGTCTTTACTCTTTCGTACTCCATCTATTTTTATTAATGCAAATTCGCATTATCATCCTTATCGGATAAACCGAAAACCGAACCGTTAAGGACTTAAAACCGATAAATCAAAAACCGATAAAAATTAATCTTATTGGTTTGTTATTGGTTTAGCAAATTTAAAAATCGAAAATTGATAAATCGAACCGATAATGTCTAAAACCGAACTGAACCGACCGATGCACACCCCTAATCTCTTCCCACAATTCTAACCTCTCTATAGGAATACACATCTAGTATACACTTAAGTCACCAAGAAGTTCACCTCATTGTGAACGAGAGATAAAATTGATACAAATAAATCATATGTTTAAAATGTAATTAAAATGGATTTAATATAATTTTTTCATTTAAAATAAATTTTTAAGCAGCGAACATTAAATATAATAATATCTAATTTTGTTGTAAATCGAAAGAAAATTTTTTACACTCTGTAAAGTAGAGTTTTTGCAGCATTTGTCATATAATTATATTGATTTGACACATAAAAAATGGATAAAATTATTATGTTATTTATTTTTATTTTTTTTAATTCTCAAACTCTATATAAAGATGTTCAAACATGATACCTTCAACATCTTTAATCATCTAATTTTTTAAAAAGAATTTCAATCACAAATAATGTCTTTTGAACCAAAAGTTAGAGTTTCAATTTATTGGGATTAAGGGTGGACATAAATACCGAAAATTTAAAAAATCGAACCGAACCAAACTAATTCGGCTCTTTTGTTTCAATTCTTCAGTGTTTCGGTTCGATGTCGATGTTATTTTTTCAAAAGTTCAGTTTTTCGATTCGGTATTCGGTGTCGAGGTCTCAAAACTTTAGTACACCGAAGAATCGAACTTTTATTATAAAAAAATTTTAAAAAAATTATACATATATTAGACCAAAAAATAAGATTATATTTATATACATATAAATTAATTAGCAGTTAAATCATTCATGAAACAAATCAAAGTAGCAATAAATTTATAATTTATACAGATAACTTGAAATATTATTTTTCAAGAGAAATTCAAACATACTTTTATCGATTTATGTCATGTAAAAGTTGTCTTTATGCTTGTTTTCCCCAAGCAATAGTTGGAGGTGCAAGTTCTTGGCAAAGAGGGATATAATTTTTTAAGCACAATAAATGTATCATGGAAGTACATAATCACTTAATATAATTTTAAGTTTTTAAGTGCCCTATACTTTGATTTTGTACTCATTTTATTTTTTATTAATTTGCACCGAAAAATCATTTTAAAAGCACCGAATAAAATCGAACCAAACCAAAATATTTCGATTCGGTATATGGTGCACACTTTTTCAAAATCGAAGAACTGAACCGAAATTTGCTAAAATCGAACTGAATGTCCAGCCCTAATTAGGATGATGAAATTATACATGACGGAAACACCATTCATTATAATTGACAATGTTAAGTATTTGCTTAATGTCCGATATCAAAAGTTTCTT
This sequence comes from Solanum aculeatissimum, assembly GCA_038996855.1. NCBI lineage: Eukaryota > Viridiplantae > Streptophyta > Magnoliopsida > Solanales > Solanaceae > Solanum > Solanum aculeatissimum. The sequence continues at coordinate 12,696 of JBCEWC010011068.1, forward strand.
TCATCAGTTTATAGAAGAATAGGTGTAAATAGTACCAATCATAAATTGATTTTAGTTAAAAAAATATGCGACTTTATTTTTATCACAAAGACAAGTAAATTTTGAGGAATGGATAATCTATAATGGTGAATGATTGACCGACTTTTTGAAGGCTCTAACCAATTACATAGATTAAATCAAGCTAATTGTGCTTGAAATCTATGTTAGGAAGGAGTGTAGGACTAGCCAACGACGTCTTTCTTTATCGGATGATGTCCATCCTCAATTAGAAAATCGTAATAATCCTGATGGATGCCCCGTAACTCAGTCCAATGATTTTCTTATGATTCATTATCAAAATATTCTTACCGATCAATATGATTTTGATTTGAATGAAACTATCAATGAAAGTAACTAATAATGCTCAATAATTTTGACTATTATTTGTTAATATATATAATAATTTATTATTATTATTATTATATTTTTGTAATGGTTTATCTCAGCATGAGACAAATATTGCTTCAAGTTATGGATTAAATAATTATTTTAACGAGTCTTTACATTTTGCAATGACGAAAAATGTTGGGATATTCTCAAATTTCCACGTCTCATCTACTTTTGGTACATGACTATTTCAATGCTTGATTTTTTTTATTTAAGTATATTTATTGTATGAGATAAATATTTATACTTTTTATACATGCTAGTTTCACCACACTTGCGTTGCACGTGTATCCCAGTCTTGAGTCCTACTTTGTTATGCCACTTCGGTAATAACTAATTGAGGATATATTAGCATTTTTCTCTCTTCATTACATCGTGTCCTGAAATAGATGACCGCTTTTAATAGTTCCAAATCATTGTAGCAAATTGATTATACACAAAACTAATGTCTTTTTTGGTAGTTGTGTCATTCTTATCGTCTCCTCTTCCTTCAAACCTATGAATTCAACCAAAAACACTATCAATAGCTTCATGTATGTGTGTGTTTTACCATGTGTGATTACTTACAAACTTGGTATTAATCATATCTGACATAATACTTTCTTGTAGACAATATTTCTTGTGAAAGCACACTTAATTAGGTAATAAAATGCAGACATTGGTTAAGCCATTAAAGGCACTCAATTTTGAGTTACATAACTGAGATAGACATATACTATTTCTCGATTTTGGATTTTTGTGTGTGATTTGGACCAATTCATCGGTGGTTTTCTTGCTCCTCTTCCTTCGCATCCTTACTGATTTTGCTTCCTCTACCACTTTAATTTGTGCTTCATCCTTCGATTGATGGATTTCTCGAGCAATTAAACTCCTTCGTGAATTTGAATTATTCAGGTCAATTTTGACAAGGAAGTTGAATTGCTTGTCTATACTCAATACCAATTTAAGGTTGTTCTTACATTCTTCCTTCTGATAAATATGTAAACAATTGGATAAGTTAATGTGAAAGCTGGACAGAAAGGTATGATTTAGACCATGTTACTATGGCTTTAAATTAAAAGTCAGCTTTACAAATATGGTTCATACCTTCACTGAGATTGATTCTATGTACTCTTAGACACTGCAGTCTAGCAAATTTTTTGTGGCTTCAAAAAGTATAACTCGAGCATGTTGTTCTCCCCCACACACTTCAAGTCGTAAGTAGTATCTTTTAAAAAGGACGAGTCATTTAATTTTTCAAGTAAATCTAACTCTTATATGGCTTCAAAAAGTCTTTCCATGTTTCAATATTTGAATATGTTGTCTGAATCTTTGTCCCTTATTATTGAGTAGAGGAGTGATGGTATAATTGAACATGAATGAGAGTATAATGTAACTTCAAGTGTCAAAGTTATTACCCTTTCGTCTACTAAAATTATTGTTCTGAAAGTCACTTCATGCCTTGAATTCTTGTAAGGAATGACAAAACTCCTTCGAAGAAATAAGAGTTGCATCACCGAATCAACAGAGTGTCTTGATATTTTATTTATCGGTAAACTCTGTCTTGATAGTTCATTTCATTTGCTATGTGGGCTGGATCTGGCATCAAGAAGAAACACATTTATACTCGTAAAGGTAATACTCTTCTATTCACTTATCTATTTATACTTGTTCCGTTTCAATTTATTTATTTTTCTTTTTAGTCTACTTGAAAAAGAATATCTCTTTTCCCTTTTTTGAAAACTCTTTAATTTCAACTTTTCACATGAAATATTTAAGATTATAAAATTTAAAAGTATTTTGACACATCATAAATACATTTAATTTAAGACTACAAGATTCAAAAGTCATAATTTAATTAAACTCAATGGCAAATAAAAAACATACAACAAATTGAAACAGATAAAACAAATGTTTTAAGAAAAATTGGACCAACTTGATAGTAATAACCTCTATATGCATCTGTATGCCTCAATATCTCATGTTTATCTTGAACATTTGATAGTTGAATTTTTATTTAGTTATTAGTCTTATAATCTTAATTTCACTTATTTTTATAACATATCGGATTATATTGTATAGATAGATTGTATTGCTCTCTGTTGTTGAACAATGTCATGCATTCTGATATAAAAAAGTAAAACATAAAATAAAATTATTAAATAATTGAGACAATGAGAAGAAAAAATCATTGCAACTACATAAACACACCAAATCAATCATTACGCATAATGAGACTTTCTATGATTACCTAACAATGAATTTAACAATAAAATTCAAATAACAATTAAAACAAACATTGTATTTAAGTTAAGAATACAATACATTGGATAACAACCACCCAAACAAGGTGTAACACGTTATTTAACGATGTACCAACATTCTACAATTTCTCTTTACTTCGATTAAAGCATAGTTTTAGAAAAATCGTATCAATTCATTCAACATTTACTCAAACTAAGTAATCATATCTAAGAAATAATTTTACATCCATAAATTTTCACCAAGTTTGCTTATGAGTACTATTGTAATCATTTAAAATTTATTAAATATAAATTTTAAAATGATTCAAATTATATTAAATTCATGAATATATTAGTCCAACTAAATGTTATGGATTAATATAATTGGGTTAATCATTTAAGTCCAATAAATATGAATTTAATTAAAACGCATGTTAATTGATTTGGGCTACAATAAAAGAGTCCAAATTAATAAGCTCAATATTATTTCATTCAAGAGGCCCATCTTGACGCCACGTGTCAAATGATGTGGCACGTCAAGTCAAACAAAGAAGTGTCTGTCATGCTCTTTTTTTGAACCAGTCGAAATAGTTCGCAACATCATGTGGTCGTGCCCTCTGGTTTTGAAAAATTACTCTTTTTTAGAGTCGTCACCTAATTTTAAGGAGAATATTAGGAAACCAAAATGTAAGTGTAGACTCTGTTTTGATTTACGAAAACCAGTAAAATTCTAGGTAAATGTTTTGATTACTCGACGGGAAGGTGTTAGGCATCTCTCATAGCTTATCCAAAGATAGTCCTTAAACTTAGCTTAGGAAAATAACTTGCGATAGTTATTTAAAAAAAAATTGGTGAGAAGAAATTTCATTAATTATAGAAAAAAAAAATTTTAAAAAAAAATACAAGGTGTGTCGTATGTACATCTATAATACTCGTGAAAAACCTTAATAATAAGATACTTACTATGCACTAAAATTAACAACCAAGTAAGTAAATATTAAACAAATAAACTGAAAACGTAAGAAAAATTTATACATACTAGAAAGATATAGATGTATGTTTAAAATTATATAGAATAAGTAGCAAAAGAAAAACTTATTGTAAGCAATATATTGAAATGTTGGGTGTGAGAACTTATCACTTTATTTACAAAATGAGTAAATAAATAATGGATGAGGTGCAAAATATGCGCAATTTGAGTAAAATTCAACTAAGAATTCGAAGGAAGAACATCAGTTGTGCCTAATTAATCCACTCTTGATGATCCAGCGACTGCCTCACATGGACTGTGGATTGATGAATTAGGGGTAGTAATAGTGTGGTTACTCGTCAGATTAGGCTTATTAATGTGTAAAATTTCAATATGGTTTAAATTCGGCGGTCGATTACCGTCCGCCGGTGCCTCAGTCACCATCAGTGAGGTTCTGTTACCATTAGGTTACCGTTAGAAGTAGAGAGAGTTGAGAGAATAATTTTAGAGAGAGAAGCGGTTAGAATGGAGGAGTGTTTTTTTTAAAACAATTTTAAGACCCCCTGTGGGGGGGGGGGGTCAGGGGCTAAGCAATACCCCCAGGCTTTAACATAAATAAATAGATAAATTAGTACATGGAGAGGGACATAAACCTTACCTCCTCCTTAAGATGATACTCAATGATACATATCAATGAAGACTACCATGAGATCATGTCTGAAGGTGCA
>JBCEWC010011069.1:0-17041 GCA_038996855.1 Solanum aculeatissimum
TTATGTTTTATTTGGCTATGTATCCATTCTTTTTTTGAGATTATGTACAGCTGACTTCCAGGTTCTAGGTAGTTTGTATTATTGTTATGCCATTATAATATTGTTCAAACTTGACTAGATTCTTGGATAGGTAACCTCGGGTTAGGTTCTTGGCTTACTTGTAGGTGAGACCTAGCAGACGCCATCATTACCAGAATCGGGTCGTGACACTTCTGAACACATTTCGAGCCTCTTGGTGAAATTTGGCTAAAAGTTTCAATGGGAGTGAGACCCACATTCAATCATAATGACATTGTATTAAAAATTTTACTTCTATTGAGTCCGGAATATCGAGTTTTTGTAGGGTAGCATAGTCCATTTGCATGTATGGGGTTTCAGACGAATTTTGAGTACTATAATAGAAATTTTAAAGTTGATATATATATATATACACACACACATTTCAGACATGATCAACTCATTTGTTAAACTTTGAGAGCTGATATCTTGGTCATTTGACGACAAAATTCAGTGATTCAAAGGTTAATTTTGAAGGAATATTCATAAGGAACATGTTGGTTAAGTCAAAAATTTGATGGGGACTTACGGTTGTAGTAAATTCTTGATTTTAGCTGCTGCATTTGGGTATTTTTTGACTAATTTCTGGCTGAATTTTGAGGTTTGATATCTTGAACATTTTGAGTCCAGTTTTAGCGATTCTTGATGCTAACTTGTGGCGTTTTCTGTGTTGAATGTTAAGGTGTTCTTGATTTTAGCTGTGGAGGCCTCATTTCTAGTATTTTCTAAAAATAGTGTTGTTAATGTTGTTTCAGACTGAAATTTTGGGGAACTTTATAAAGTTATTTCTTGAGAGTTTAGAGTAATGTTTTGTGAATTTTGAGGCTATATTGCGTGGATTTTCAAGGAAAACACCATGATAATGTCGAAATTGATCTTGGGTGCTTCATTCTAGGTAAATTCTGAGTTTTAGCTATTGCATTACATTTTTGGATGGAAATTTAGGTAATTTTAGGAGTTGATATCTTGAACAATGTAGTCCTGCATAGACTGGTTCTAAAGCCAAATTTGCAGAATATTTTATGGTAGGATCAAAAAGTGTGTTAGAGGCTTCGTTGGAGGTAATTTTTCTAAATTATCTGTTGTCAATTTTCTTAATTTTTTTTTAAATTAAGTTTTATCATTTTATTCAAATTCTTTCATTTTGATCCTTGAATTATACCCCATTTTGAGCTACAAGTTCTCATTTATATTTGTGACCTTTTGTGAAGTTGATTTTGGGATTCATAGTGTAGGTCCCATAGTCTTTTATTTTACTCGATCTTGGATATGACTTTAAAAATTACGTTCATAGTATCGAAATGCTTGTACAGATATGTAGATTGATAATTTTATAGCATGGCAGCAATAGAAGGTGTTTCGGGCGTGGATAATTATCAAAAAGTTGATTTGGAGTGGGCGTGGTCGGCCTCTAAGTACGCTGCAATCCCTATTTTTTACTAAGCTTCTTTTGATACTACATAGTGTAAATTTCACGATTATTTAGACAGTATTTATCCTATATGTCATCCTTTCTATTTTATTCTATTATTGTGACTTTTGACCGAGCCTTAGCGTAGGATAGGCTTTTTGGACCTTAAATTGAGCTACTAGTCATGTTGTGCATCAATATGGGGGTGATTAGTCCTATTTAGGGATCATGTGGGTAACCTTAGAATAGGTTATGCTTTAGTTGCTTGATTTAGAGCTCAAGTGCCTTTGTATATCTAGTTATGGACTCCTGTAGGCTTAATTAAGAATGGTGTGTGTTGAGTCAGTGACCGAGACTTCAGAGACCTATTATTGCTATAAATTTGACTTGTGTACTCTGTTCTAGGTGAGATACTATGGTATTAGGGTAAGTCTTACTATTGGGTGATGTAACTTGCATAGATTCTGAGATTCGAGAGGCTTATTATAGTTATAGATTCATTTAGCTCCCTCATTTGTGGACTAATTCTAGGCTTGTTTTTGGCGATTATTATTAAGATAGATTCCACACCCTTGCTTGTTTTTATCCCCTTGGAGTTCCTTAGTTGTGCCTTAATTGGTGGTTTGTGATAATCTTTTGGTATATATGTATATATTGATATTTGTTGTTGGGTCCGAGGCCTTGATCTTGGAGTAGTTGGACCCTAGGTCTTCTCAACCTTAACATCTGTAGTGGTATAGGTTTTCTTCCTTGGTATCTATATGACTTGTATGGATACTGGATGGTATGTATTTCATTGGTTATTCATTCAGACTATTCTTTTTGTGGTATGATTCTGGTCATATATTGACTCATCATTATGCATGAAGTCAAATAGTGGAAAATGGTATTCTATGCTACTTATCGACATTTTTTATGATGTGGTGACACATTCACATGTTTAAGGTATGGGCTCTTTACTCTCCTCATGAGTTGGATACCTACTGGAATATTAAACTAGTTTTAGCAAGAATCATACGACTTTGATAATATGTTTTTCCCAGAATTGATACTTTGAGATATTCAGGACATACTCCTTTTTACTGATACTATGAGAGGTATTCAAGATGACCTCAATTTTTATGATTTTACTAGTAGGAATGTCGACGCCCCTTGAATTATTACTATTATTCCTTCTATATCAACCACGAAGATGATTATTATGATAAATCCTTGTATGGCCCTATGTAGTGCATACGAATGTCCCAAGCCCCCGTGAGACTTCATACCGAGGAGGTATTATACTGTTCTAAGAAAGCTTTAGGTCCTACCTTGCTAGCTAGGTTGTGGTAGATCGTATGGAACTTATGATGATTATTAAAATCCTGGTATGGTCCCAAGAAGTGCATATAGGTGTTTCAAGCTCTTGTGGAACTTCATACTGAGGAAGATATATTATACTGGGTAAAGCACACTACAGGTACTATTTTTCTAGTTGGGTTAGGGTAGATAGTATGACACTTATGAATATATAAAATAGAGAGGTATCATGTGTTGCATTTTATGCTTCGCCTTCCCAGTACATTTTTTGTTGATTGGTCCCCCGATAGTATGGAATGCAAGTTAGGGTTTTGTTTGTTATTTGTACCACCTGTGGTATTGGATGCCAGGTTGTTTTGTTTACATATAACTGCACTGCTTGTGTTATTCTATTTTGTAGTGATTCTATAACTCTAGTAGGCATGATCTCTTTTTTCGGGTTGAGTCCCTTTCTAGGTCGTTTCAGAGTAGTTCCTTTTAGATGAACTAGCTCAGATTCTTTATGACCCTGTAATTGTTCATTGTCAATTTGACTTCATAGCCTATCATTCATTCTAGTATAAAGTAGACTTGATTCTCTCAAGTACGCCCTTTCATTCTCTTCATCACCTCTCACAATTGATTTAGTGTTATCTAGACTATTATTTCATTACTTGTGTTGTATACTTGTCTTACTTTCATGTTGTTTATACTTGCATTATTTGTGGAGCTTAGTTGGCCTATGCTTGTTGCATTCGTTTGGTCTCATACTAAACTTTTGTCCCCTACAGACCATAGTGTAAGTCCATATTATTTATTTCCAATAATGTAGAGAGGGCTGAGGATTTTGAATATTTGGTGAGCTTCTTGCATCCAGAGTTGTCGATTTCCATCTCGTGGAATTTAGACTTATTTTTATTTTGTACTCAATGATAGTCTGTATTGTTATTGTTTTTTAAAAATCCTTGTACTTTAATTTGTGTATTAGAAGCTCAAATACTAACTAAAGTCATATCGTGGGGTGGGTTTTGGTATGTCATTCCCTTTGGTATTTAATAGATTTATTCCTATTTTGATAACTTTTACTTATTATGGTTTTCTTCTACATAATAGCCCATTGCCTATGGTTTCGGGCTATAGGATAGACTTACCTACTGGTGGGTTGGGTAGCTTCCATCAAAATCTTAGAAATCAAGTTATGACAAGTTGGTACTTGAGCTCTAGGTTGACCGACATCATTTGTATGAAAGCAATGCCTAGTATTTTCTTGCGGATTGGTGCATGGACGTCTATATCCCATCTTCAGGAGGCTATATGAGCATCACAGGAAGCTTGTGTGCTTAACTCCTTATGTTTTCTTTGACTTGTAAAATATCTAAAGCTCATTCCTTGGAACTCACTCCTTCTTAGATGGATAGCACGAGTTTATCAATAGAGTTGTCTAGGGCATCGACACATTTGACTAGAACTACAGTAGGTAGCTCTATAATAAAATATGGATCAGGGATTCCTCAAAAGAATTTGTCATAGATCTCAGATTATTTGGTCAGATTCCTTGAGTGGGTTAGATGTACCCCTACCTTCTTCCTTACAAAGCAAGATTTGAGCTAGGGAATTGTCAGAGGATTGAATCTACCACTCCATTTGTGATCAGAGCATTTTGTAGTAAGATGGCATTTATCATTAGGATTTTATGACTATGGTGGATTTTACCATTGTTCCTGAGATTTTCCAGGTGGAGTTTTGATCTTCTAGGAAGGAGTTGTGGAGCCTTGTCATTTGTGTAGGGAGATGGGCCACCGCGTTAAAGAGTACCCAGTGGAGGGTAGTTAGACTTGCTAGAGATGGTATTCATAGTGTGGTTGGAGGTAGTTTTAGTATTCAAGCTAATGTCGGTCATGATTCCTCCCATGATTTTGTGGTCCAAACAATGGGTGAGAATCCAGGTATCATATGTGATTGTGTAAATTCTTTTTTAGATTTTTTTCTCATATTGTGTTGTATTGGGGTCTCCGTACCTATCAGTTCTTACCTGACTTGTTACATTTATCTTATGACTATTGTCTTAGTGTAAGGACTCAGAAATTAGAAAATCTTAACGATGTGAAGTATATTGATTCCAAGAGTTTTAGGCCAAGGCACCTCACCATGAGCACCTCCAGGAGTTATTGTCCTTACCATGGTTCGTGAAGGGGGCTCGTGGGAAGAGCCTGGCTAGTGCTCCTTCTCTTTTGGCTAAGGATACCACCACGATCACTTGTATTATCCGTACAAGCTCTCATAGCCTGTGTTGGTGCTTTAGTGAAGATGTCAGTAAAATTTTGGCTAAGTATCAAATCACTGTATCGGAACTTTGATCTTTGTACGGGTATTTTTCATAGACCATGAACCTTTTTACAGACCATATGGCTTCCGTGAGAGCGACCTTCATGAATTTTCTAAGTATCAAAGTATTGTCTTGATGATGAGACACCCTTCACGGACACTTGTATGGTTCGTGGAGCTCTGTACGACTCATGAAGAGCTCTTATGGAGATGCCCAAGTGACCTTTCAAGGTCCTTTCATTTGGGGCTAGTCCTTTAACCTCCCAAATCAGTTTTATGCTTTCTATATCATTCCATGAACTCCATAATACTTAAATCCTCATTCACTCATTCAAAACGCTTTAAGAATCCTCTTTTCAAGCTGTAATCGAAGGATCTTCATAGAACCCTCAATCCAAATATAAATTCACTTTTGAGCCTTCAATCCAAGCTTATTTATGTGGTTTTAGAGTTATTATAATTCTCCTTCATCAAGTCAAGTTCAAAGGAATTCCACCGGCTAAGCCTTTCACATGAACCGAAAGAAGGGTCAACTTTAGATGGTCATATCTCCTAGAAAAAATGAAATTGGGTGGCCTACAGCCTATCAAATTGAATTTCTTTTAATTAGCTTTCCAATGCATCTAGTTTCACCTAATTTCGAGTTTGGATGAAGAAGTTATGCCTGTTTTTGTAATGTCCGGGTGTGTAGGGGTCTATGCGAATTTTTAATTCCATTTCATTAATGGTCCTTCTGTAATTTTGGGTTATTCTAAGGGTCTTTTATGACCTTTTCAGCTATCCTAGACCCTTAAATCATATTATACTGGTTCATTATAATTCATCCTTATTAGAAAACATTAGACTCTAGAGACTCTCCAATCCATCTTAATTCTTCTATTTTCAGCAAGGTATATGGGATTGATTCATGATTTCCTTCCAATCATGAAGACCCAAAACTTCTATTTCTTAATTTCATGGATTCTAAGTCTATTTGGTAAATGGGTCTTTTAAAGTAGTATTGATTTGATTAAATTGAGATATGGGTTGTATTTAATTTAAGTTTTTAATATGATTTAAGCCCTATTATGTCGGATTATGTTAATTTTAAGATGATTTAAATATGCATGTCCCTTTAATATTTGAGTCTCTGCATGAGTAATATCAATTAAGCTTCAATTGTTGATTTATCTATGAATTTCATATGATTTCTTCCTATTATGTTGTTTTAATTATGAACTTTAATTGCCCATGCTTTACTCTCTCTCTCTCTCCCCATTCCATGATCATGTATGAACTAGGCTTATCCATGAGAATTTGGTTATGAACATGAATATACTTAGAATGTGGGTATGTGTGTTGAGTGTGGGTCTATGATTAAGAATTGGGATTAGTCTTGAATTGTCCTATACGAATATGAATTGAACACGAGCATGATATAAGTTTGAATAGCATTATGACATAATTTGAGGGTGATATAAACTTGACTTCTATATGAATATGCATTACATGGGTGTGAATGTGATATGACTTTTAGCCTGAGTATGTAATCACATGAATGTATAGCTCAAGTGTGTATTGATGAGGGCGAGTGTAACCCTCCCTTTACACAATGTATAGATGAGGATAGGTACAACCTTCCTATGCACAGACATGTATGAGCTAAGTGTGTATTGATGAGGACAGGCATAACCCTCCTTTTGCATAATACATAGATGAGGATAGGTACAATCTTCCATATGCACATGTATGTATGAGCTAAGTGTGTGTTGATAAGGGTGGGCACAACCCTTCCTTTACATAATTCATAGATAAGGATAGGTACAACCTTCCCTATACACATGTATGTATGAACTAAGCATGTATCAATGAGGATGAGCATAACCCTCCCTTTACACAATGCATAGATGATGATAGGTACAACCTTCTCTATGCATATGTATGTGTTCACAATGTATAGATGAGGACTGGTACAACTTTTCCTATACAAAGTCATGTCATGAGATACATGTTAATTGATGAGGTTGGGAACAACCTTCCCTTTACATAATCAAGCAAGGAGTGACTTATTGATTGTAGGCAAATATGGGTTATGGCTACTCTATGGTTTTTATATGACATTTTGTGCAAGTTAACATTATATTTCTCTCATGTTGCATGCTCGCATATGTATTCCATTCAAATGTACTAATACATACTTTTTTCCTATATGATCTAACCATGTAGGGACTGGAGTCCATCCTCATCCACCTCTTCACGACTAGATTGGATATGTGAGATTTGCCTGTGGTAAGTCCTTTATTCCAAGGACAAGACCCACCTTCTATCTATTTACTTTATGTTATGTCTTTCTTATGTCTTCATTTTAAGGGTGAGCCCGGGACATGTCTTGGCCCCCGTCCTAATCTATGTATTAGAGGCAGTGTTGGATATCATAAAACCATTTGTACGTGTATTTTATGTTTATGTTGGGGTTCTATGATATGTATTATGTTATGATGATATGATTATGATGAGACGTGGGAAATATGGAAAGTCCTAAGTTCCTTCAATCCTCATAGCGTGAGTCATTCTTACTCGCCCCTTAGTTCTTATTTTCTATATTCTATGTGAATTCATGCAAATTCCTTTTCCTATGACATCCTCATAGCTTGAGTCAAAAGCCTCATTTTCCTTAGAATTGTGTGTTTGTTGATTAATTATGCGCTTTTGAATCCATGATGTGTAAATAGATGCTATGAGGCTTGTTTGGGAACTCTCAGGTTCCTATTTTCCATGTCCCTCCTAGGCCCTAGCCTCGGGTTGTGACACTTAGTTTTACCTTGACCTGTATGTATCATGGTGTAGTGAGTTGATTTCCTTTTTTTAGTTGTGGATGATCTTGATATTCTGCTTATATTTGCTATAGTAGTGGAATAGTACTTGTAATTCATGCTTGATTTTCCTACCCTAGTTGGTTTCTCTTTCAGCTTTTTGGTTGTGTTAAATATAAAAAGTTTTCTCTTATTATGGTTATTACCTGGTGTGAGGTTACTGCCAAAAGTAGAATGTGTGATAGGTGTGACTCTTGGGATGTGTTAGCAGTTGAACTTCTTATAGTTGTGTAGTTGGACCTAGTAGGCTCTGATTTGGCCTTAGTTTCATGTTGTTCTCTTTATTTTGAGGTTTAAAATTAGTGGCCATAGGTGGCATATTGGGTATGTTGTGATAGCCATGATAGGTCGCTTCCTTTCTTGTCATAGTCTTTTCTTCAACTGTAGTATCATGTGCCTCATTCCTTTGGTTTATTGAGTTCTTTTCTTTCAAGTGCTTGGTGTCTTGGTTATGGCTAACTGGGAATTGAGAGTGTGGATTCCTTTGGTGTTCCTTGTTAATATTATGGTTGGTTATTTTTGTGGATGATGGTAGTGTCTTGTGATTAATTCAATCTTTCTGGTTGTAGGTTGTTTGTGGTGATTCTCATCTACCATCTCAGTAAATTTTAGATTGGAGTTGTTTGCTAAACTTTGAGAGCTAACTTATTTGCTAAACTTTGAGAGCTAATATCTTGGTCATTTGGGGACCGAATTCAATGATTCAGAGGTTAATTTTGAAGGAATTCTTTTAAGGAATGTGTTGGTTAGCTCAAAAATTGGATTGGGACTCTCTATTGAGGTAAATTCTTGATTTTAGCTACTGTATTTAGGTATTTATGGACTGGTTGACATATACAATACTTGAATTTTTTATATAGAGCTACATAGTTAGTTCTCATCTTTCAAAAATTACGAGTGTAATAAGTTCACCCGTCGACAAAAAGATCACCCTAAATTTTCATCTCGTGGCTATTGAGAACAAATGAAATTAGACGGTTCTATTCTTAACTTGTGAATTTTGAGGTTGGATATGTTGAATATTTTGAGTCTATTTTTAGTGATTCTTAGGGATAAATTTTGGTATTTTCCGCGATAAATGTTGAGGTGTGCTTGGTTTTAGCTGTGGAGACCTCATTTACGGTATTTTCTGAAAAATAGCCATTGTTATATGTGATTTTCGGACTGAAATTTGGAAGAACTTTGGGAAGTGATTTCTTGAGCATTTAGAGAACTTTTTCAGTAAAGCTTGAGGCTGTTTTGCATTTATTTTCGAGGAGAACACCACGGTAGTTTATGAATTGATCGTGGGTTGTTCATTCGACGTAAATTCTGAGTTTTTGCTACTGCATTTCCCTTTTTGGATTGAAATTTAGGTGATATTTGGGAGTTGATTCTTGACCAATGTAGGTCTGAATTGACTAATTCAAAATCCTAATTTTGATGTTTTTTAATGGTAATTATCATGGTGTATCAAAAAGTGCATTGGAGGCATCTTTGGAGGTAATTTTGTTGAATTAGTTGTTGTCCCTTTTCTTGAATTTTCTTTAAATTAAATTTTATCATTTGATTCAAATTCTTCCATTTTGAGTATTGAATTGTACCCCATTTTTAGGTGCAAGTTCCCAATTATGTTTGTGACCTTTTGTGGAGTTGATTTTAGGATTCCTATCATGGGTCCCATAGTTCAATTTCTGTCACAACTTTGGGTACAACTATGAAAATTACATTGTTCGTAATAAAATGCTCATACTGACATGTGGATTAATAATTTGATAGCATGGCAGAAAATAAAGGTCTTTCAGGCACGGATAAGTGGATTTAGATCTCGTGCAGTAGGCCTTGGGATAGAAAGACAGTGGTCCCCATTCTTGACTAGGCTTCTTTTGATGAAACCTAGTATAAATTTGATTATTATTCAGACTGTATTCCCCTTGTATTCCATCCTTTATATTCTATTTTATTTTTCATGACTTTCGGTCGAGCCTTAGCTTAGGATAGGTTTTTGAGACCTTAGATTGAGCTTGTGGTTATGTTGTGCATCAATATGGGATGATTAGTCCTAATTAGGGACTATGTGGGTGACCTTAGCAAAGGTTGAGCCTTAGTTTCTTGATATAGCGCTCAAGTGCCTTTGTATATCTAGTTATAGACTCCAATAGGCCTGATTGTGGATGGCATACCTTAAGTGGGTGTCCAAGACCTTAGAGGATCGTTGTGGCCATGGATTTAACTTGTGTACTCTGTTTTGGGTTGGAGACAGTGGTATTGTGGCAAGGATTACTATTGTGTGATGTATCTAGTGTAGATTCCTAGACTTGAGTGGCTTATTGTGGCTATAGATTCATTCTACTAGCTTACTTGTGGACTTGAGTTCAAGGATTGTTATAGGCAATGATTATTGAGATAGATTTTGTCTCCTTACTTATTTTTAGCTTCTTGGAACACCTTAGTTGTGCCTTAGCTAATGGCTTGTGATATTCTACTGGTATATATGTATATAATTATGTTTGTTATTAGGCCCGAGGCCTTGTCTTGGAGAAGATGGAACCTAGGTTAGTCTTCTCAGCATTCGCCTCTGTAGTCATACAGGTTCACTTTCTTATTTTCTGTGTGACTTATTTTGATACTGGGATAACATGCATTGCATTGGTTGTTCATTCATACTATTCTTTTTGTGGTACAATATCAGTCATGCATTGACTCATCTTTATGCATGAAGATAGAGTGAGAAATGGTATTTTATACTACTTGTTGGCATTGTTCGTGATGGGGTAACACATCTATATGTTCGAGGTTCAGGATCTGTTCTTCCCTCATGTGTTGGATACCTATTGGATTTTTAAACTAGTGTTTTTGGGAATTGTATTACTTTTGTCATATCTTTTTCCTAGATTTGATACTCTGAGACATCGAGGACATACTTCTTTCTACTGAGACTACAAGGGGAATCCAGGATGATCTCAGTTTTTATAATTTCACTAGTTGGCACCTCGATACCCCATGCATTATGACTATTATTCGTTTGGTATCACCTATAAAGATGATTATTATGATAATTCCTAATATGAGCCCAGGCAAGGCATACAAGTATTTCAAGGTCCTGTGAAACTTCACGCTGAAGAGATATTATACCAGCTCAACGACACTCTAGGTCTTACCTTGATAGCTAGGTTGGAGTAGGTCATATGGAATTTATGATGATTATTGAAGTCCTGGTGCAGGCCCAGGCAGTTTGTATGGGTGTCCCAAGGCCCCGTGAGACTTCATGCTGAGAAGAAGATATTACACCAACTGAAGAATACTATAGGTTCTACCTTGCTATCTGGGATGGAGTAGGTCGTATGGTAGTTATGGATATATACAAGACATAGGTATCATGCATTGCGTTCATATGCATCGCCATCCCCAGTATATTATTTTTTTCTTGGTCCCGAGTATTATGGGATGTCGGTTAGGGTTTTATTTGTTATTTGTATCGCCAGTGGTATGGGATGTCGATTGGTTTTGTTTGCATATACCTTTGTGTTATTCTATTTTGTAGTGAACTCTATAGCCTTGGTAGATGTGATCTATTCTTTTCAGGTTGAGCGGGTACCTTTCTAGGTCATTTTGGACTAGTTCCTTTTAGACAGATTAGTATGAGACCCATATTTCTTGTCTTGCATAATATATATAGTGTGACATGTTATATAAGGAATATATGATTTTTTATAGTACCTAAGTATAATAAGACTACAAATGAGTAGTAATATCAAGGATTTAAGATTTTAGGTCAAAGAAATCCCTTAAACACATATTCAAGCATAAAGAAATGGTCTGAGTAGTATCCCGCCCTTTCAGATGATTTAAATTAATTTTCACATTTTTGATGGGACTAAGAGTGTAAAATTTTCTAATAAAGGAGTGTTAAGGGGCATTCTAATATCACAATGGTCATATGTTAAGTGTTGGAGTCAAGAAAGTACCGAGACAAAGGTTGACCAAAGCCATCGTAAGCTTCTCCAAGAATACTTTCTTAAATTTGGGTCAAATGACTAAGACATATCTCCAAAAATATAAGTATTGAAAGGGGAAGTGACCTATAAAATCAAAGGTATATGAGGCTAGTTTGTGATGCACAAAACAACGCATCAAATCGACTTCGGAGTGAAACGTTATGACTATTTTACCATGAACTATCCAAGAAAAAAATTGAGTCACAAACTGGGTTGGGTCAAGGATACTTTTAAGTTGGAAAATCCGACATTTTCATACCCCAAACATTTTATTTCTGTTCCAAAATAGTGAGGAAATTAAAGAGAGGGTTCCCATGAGGTTCTTGAACGATTTTGATATGTTTTTTTGCCATTTCTACCATTTAAATTCTCCCCCATGACTAGAAATGCATTCTTTACAAGTTGCAGTTGTTTTCCCTTCCTATTTGCTGTGTTTGGAGTTATTTTTGGAAGATCAAAAATTGGTTGAATTATTAGGTTGATAATTCATTTGTTCAATTGAACTAGATATTCAGTATCTATTTATCAATTTATCGACTTTCCTGACTACCTGTCCATGTGTTTGAGGTGTTACTCTCCTTTGGGTGGTGTCACTAAAAACAAAGAAAGATTATGAGGTGAATATAGTAAACATAATCAGTCCTTCCTCGCTAAAATTATATTTGAAGAACTTAAAAAGTAACATGTTGATTTTCAATAATCTCAAATATAATGATCATGTTTAAACAACTAATGCACTTGATTTTTTAAAATACTTTCTTTTACTAATTAGCTAGGAATCAAGTATAAGCATTATGTGAAGCACCTTAAGCCCCTTATGAATATTTTCAAAGTTAAGGCATCATTCTAAATGTTGAGTTATGTTTTCAAACTTATTTGGAAGAGATACAAGATTTCATGAGTCATGTGTATATGCTATGATAGTGATTATGACATTATGATAATATGAGTACGAATGAGTCGAGATTGGCTAAATTTTTTCTATGGCCTACTATGTGCATTCAATATTCACTACAAGAAATGTGACTTGTAATGGATAACTCTTAACGAAGAGATAGAAAATCGGTAGTTAAAAGTGTATTTATAATGACATAATTTTTTTCCCATTGTTAAAAGACAATTTTTAGTTTAATATTAATGAAGGGACAAACTTCCAGATGTTAAAAAATATATATATGTCTGGTCACTTTTTTATTAAGGATTAAGGTGCTAATTATATATAAAAATTCCCTCCATGTTCAGGTATCTTTCCCTTTACCCATGTCTCAACCTACGATCAGTGTAACAAATCCACAATTATTCAGGAATCAGGAATGACTCCCACGTTCATCAACAACTCACACAATCTGATCTTTCAATTTATTCAGGAATCAGGAAAAACTCGTACAATATCATCACTTATCTGATCTTTCCATTTATTCAGGAATCCAGAATAACTAGCACGTATTTGCGCTTCTCTGTATCAGAATCACACATCTAGGTTAGTTAAAAGTTCGGCTTATCAGCAGAGTGCTCCCTCAAGTTTCTAGGTTTGTTATAAGAAAATAATCTGCGGGTTTCTCTATTTAATCTTTTAAATACAAATCAGAGGTTCTCTATTTTGATCAGAAGACTTATCTTTCTCTTCTTACTTCTCAATGTTATCAGATTTTCACTGGTTTAGTTGTTGTATCTAGTAATATCAAGCTTCGTGTTGGAGTTTTCTTCTCTTCAAGGTAAGTTTATGTTGTTGTTGCTGAGAATTACTTTGTGGAATACCTAATTTATCAATTCTGAATTTTTCCTATATAATTTTATCTAGGTTCCTATTTTCATAACTTTGTTTGCTGGTAGGTTTCTTTTTTTATTGTCCATATTTTCTAGTGATTTTCTATGTGCTTCATAGTTTGGTAATAGCTGGTTTGATTTTAGCAATATATTAACAGTGATTTGATGACATCCATAGAATCTAAGCTTGTTTGTAGTTTGTGAGAGGTATTTTTCAGATTGTATAATAAAATGCTTTCTAAGATTCATAATACAAGCAAATGGACAAGTCTCTTTTCTTATAATAGGTTACTCACCTAAAGTATCCTTCTAATCCCTACTCCTAGAATGACAAGTAACAACATAAAGACTCTATAATCACATTGATTTTTTTTCATTCATAATATATAAGATCTTATTAATAAACATGCATTCAAATGTTTTTATGCATACATATTCATAATTGGAGCAGTATCAATAAGTTGATTTGAACTCACAAACCCTGTTCTAAATCCATCTATGATAATAGTTTAGCTATCGTAAATGTGTTAGCTAGAATCCAAAAAACTAATTTACTAGTAGTGACTTAAAAAAACTAATAACAACTTTGGTTGTATTTAGAGAAGCTAAAGATCCAAATAATCTTATTGTGTTACCCCCTTTTTGTGTCCCTACTAATTCTGATAGTCCACGAATTGCAAAACTGTGTATCAACTTGACAAACATGTCATTACTACAGCTAAGCTTTCCATTTCAAGTGATGTAACCCCAAAATATTTGAAAAGGAATTGGGTGGAAGTTGCATTGTCAATAAAGAAGTTTGAAGTAACTCCCTTCAGTCCAACTACTAGTTTTGGCTTTTCTGGAAGGCACAATGTTGAATTTGCACACTGATCCAGGTTTATTCCCTGCAAATGAGAAGCTACATGAAGCCAATTCTTGGTTATGTTAAACCAAACTGCTCAGTGTTATACCCAACTTTCCCCAATTGTTTTCCCCTCTTATCGGATCATTATAGCTCTTGAATTCAAATTGAGCAAGTCATTTGGTTCCATAGTTGCATTTGGTTTCTACCAATCCCAAAGCGCTGCTTGTACAAGTTGTCATGGGATTTGACATCTCCAATTTGCATAGAACTATTAGCATTACCAGAGAAACAAAAATGGATTATTCCTTTTATGTCAAACAAATCAAATATTTGTTGTGTTGTTGATGCTGCATTGACCAATCTAATCCACATTTCACATAAATGACTTTATTCCCGCAACTTTCCCAATCTAAAATCGTTTACCTGATAAGTCAATGCTCAATCAAACATGTTTTCTCTTGAGCTTAAAATTTTTTTCTTAGCACACTTTAGGTAGGTATATGAGATTTTTGGAAAAGTTCTATTTCTTGGTGTTTCTTCTCTACCTCATAGGAAAACTAATACTTGAAACCATGTTGAGTTTCAAAGCTTTTGAACTAATCGTGTTTCGACGTCAGAAAGTTTAATTTTTTTATTCACTAAACCTCCATTTTGACAAAACCACATGACCTTCCACTTCTCTTGTTTTTATTACTCGCACTAATACAACTCAAAAAAGCAATTAAACATGTTCTCTCTTGAGTTAAAAAACTATTGTTTGGCATGACACCTCAGGTGAGACTATGAGATTTAGGAGAAAGGTTCATTTCATGGTGGATATTCTCCATCTTGTAAGGCTAACTGATGCTTGCAGCCATGACAAGTTTCAAAGCCTTTGAGATGTTTCAGTTTTGACTTATCAAAGTTCAATTTCTTTCCCCCTTCACTGAACCACCCTTTTTGTGATTTTACATATGCATTCCCACTTTTTCTTATTCTTATTACTCACTCCATTCTATTTTATACACAATGAAGATTTGGAGGTATTCATCTGTCAATGCTCAATCAAACATGTTTTCTCTCGAGCTAAAATATTGTTGCTTGGAACATTAGTTCAGGTGGGTCTATGAGATTTTGGGAAAAGTTCCATTTCTTGGTCTTTTCTTCTCTGTCTCATAAGAAAACTGATGCTTACAGCGCTGTCGGGTTTCAAAGCTTTGGGCTAATCGTATTTTGGTGTTTGTAATGTTTAATTTTTTTAGTCACTAAGCCACCCTTTTGGTCAGACTGCACAACCTTTCACTTTTCATGTTCTTATTACTCTCTCTAACATAACTCAAATAAGAAATCAAACATGTTCTTAATCCATCCAGAAAATTCAAACATCACATTAATGATTCTGAAGCACCCTTCCCTTTTTGATATAAATTTGTTTGTGTTATAATCTCCACAACTTACCCAAGGGCCTTCACAAAGCTCTCTGCAAGCTACAATTTCCAACCAGCATAATAGATTTTTAAATTCTAGTATGTGGAACACAGACTCCAATGAGGTACCAAGTAAAATAATTATGAGAATGGCTAAACCTATAGGTGATAGAGTGTTTTCCTATTTCCACCATTATCCCACATCAAGCTTTTCTATCCCACAATAGTAGGATATCCCCACTACTTCCCACAAATTTGATATAATCACATTTCATCCATTTACAAGACCATAGTTATTTGGTTGCTTCTTCCACTTCTCATCTTAACTTTGTTTATTGAATGCAGTAGACCTATGCCTTCTATGTTTTGCAACAAACTCTTACCAAGATTCCTGTTTTCAATCTTGTTGAGTTCCATGAAATCAGGTTCATATTAATTTGTCATTGATTCTGAGAATTTTTGTAACAACCCAAATTTTTTTGAATTTCTCCTTATGGTTGGCCTTATATTATGTACTACTGGTCATAGTTAAGTTTTGGTATCCACGGGTTGAGTTTAAGTGGCCGAACGCAAAACGGGTCAGTTGGTGGCCAAGAGAGGTCGTTTGGGCAGTGTACTTTGAACTATCATAACTTTTGATGTGGGTTGAACCGTGTGAGATGATATAAATAAAATTGAATCTCTTTGAGTTAGCTTCACAACGCAACTTGTTTCACTCAATTTGGAGTTCGGATGAGGAAGTGATGGCCTAAACAGTGGGACTGTCTGCAATTCGGAAGACATTGAAGATAGGCTATGAAAAGTGGATAAGGACAGGCCCACGGTACGTGAGGGGTGTTGTGGGGTGTTCCAGTGAGCTTGGTGTGTCCAAGAACCACCCCATGAGACAAGTCATAAGCCACGGACCACTAAACGATCCGTGTGCACTTGGACAGTCCGTGTAATGTCCCATCAAACGGGACAGTGGCTTGGCCATCTTGTGGTTGGTCTTGGTGAATATTTATAGTCTCACAGGACCATGAGATAGCCAGTCAATCTCCAAACGGTCCGTCAAAGTGCTCGTCAAGTGTTCCAGAAAGTCCTCCGAGAGTTCGCGTTGGAAAATTGGCTAAGTATGGTTT
>JBCEWC010011070.1:0-17041 GCA_038996855.1 Solanum aculeatissimum
ATGATGACTTAGTACCGAGAAGGATTAGAGTAGTAAGTGGGCTATCCCCAAGGGTTCCACTCCTTTCCCGAAACTATGTGCCAACGTAGGTATGCTACCAAAATGGGAGGCCCGTAAGGTATGGTATGATATGATATGTTATGTAAATCCTTCCAAAATGACCGGGTCATAAGGAAGGTGGCCATCACACCCAAATGGGAGCCCGTAAGGTGTGGTGTAGATTACCTTTGGAAAGTAATCTTCTCTGATCCGATGGGAGGCCTCATCGGGAAAGCTCATGTTGTAGCTCACATGAGTTTGGATGTCGGTTATGGTCACATCCCCTCTATACTATAAGCATTATGGCATCTCATGCATCATGGTTGTCATGGCATATTGATATACTATTCTTCCTTATATCCTCTTTCTATGTATGGTCCCTTGTCATCTAGGTTGTCCATAGGTTCATGTGCATATGCATTTGCATTTGCATACCCGCATACTTAGTACTTTATTGTGCTAACCCATACTCTTTGTCTACATGTTCTAACCATGTAGGGACCGGTGACGACCTCTATCTCCCATTGGGCGATGAGTGACATTTTTGAAGCTATTTGCTTGTGGTGAGCCCTTTTGTTCAAGGGCAATGGCTACTTTATATCTTCCTTGTATCATTTTATTTTCCTTGCTTTATGACTTGAGGGTGAGCCCAAATTATGTCGAGGCCCCGCTCTATCTTATGTATAGACTATGTTGGACATGTTAGACTCTTGCAGGTTGTATTATGTTTTGATGAGTGTTATGACTATTGAGATTTAGTTATAAGAATGATGCCTCGATTATGCTTATGATTATGTTTTGGACTTGTGAATGCTAGGAATGCGCTTATGTGGAAAGTCCCCTGACCCTGTATACTCCCATAGCTTGAGTCCTACTTATCCGCCACTTAGAAATAATTGTTATGTGGTATGTGATCCATGTTCATCCCATTCCCGGTAACATCCCCATAGCTTGAGTCCAAAGCCCCATTTTCCCTAGAACTATGTGCTACGTGTTTACTTTACTGCGCTTCCGAACCGATAATGTGAGTAATAATGCTATGATGGATTGATCGAGGACTTTTGGGTTCTCCTTTGCCATGTCACATCTAGGTTCACTTTCGGGTCATGACATTGGTGTAGCTCATCAAAGACTATAGCTCATAGCATCAAAGATAGGGATTCATATCATTCATAGCATTCTCATGATCTCATAACATACATAATAGCCCTTTATAGATCATAACATTCATATTTGGCCTTTATTGTCATAAGACTTTCATATCATAGAAGCTTATAGCATAACTTGATCAAAACATGGTGGGTATTTGTACGTATTCTTAAAATCATGTAATTCAAGAGTATAGAACATAAGAGGAGTAAATTTAATACACATAAAAGTCATTCAAATCAACCCACCAATATTGTAGTAAAACCCCCACTTTGGGTATCACGAAATCCAACTAAAATCCATAAGTTCTTTCATAGATTTTCATGGAATTATAGAGTACATAGCTTTAGTATGATAAAACCATCATAATGCCAAACCTAATGAGTATTCATGCATAATCAAATCAATACTTGAAGAATTCAAACTTAAATCATGTTTGTAGTGCATAATATGAATTACTCATAAAGTATTAAATTTTAAAATCATGAAAAGTCCCTCAGCTGAAACAAAGAAAGTTCAGCAAATTTTGACCTATGGTGAATCATATCTGCGACGCAGACTTGTTCTCATCAAGGTCATTTTTTCATGAAATTCAATTTTCTCCTATTTTGGTCTAGAAATGAGTTTAGGCCATTGTTGTACTATAGGGGACCAAGTCTGTGATGCAGATTTGTCATGTACTTTCCTGGTTAAGCCCCGGATCACCCAAAAAATTATTTTTTGATACGGGTGAACTAAAAATTGAAGACCATCCCTTTCCTACATAATTTTTTCTCCTAAAAAAATACGAAGTCCAATATGCGAAATCATGCATGAATTTTACAATATTCGAGGAATACACCCTAGGGAACTTTCTAAGTCATGTGGGAGGTGTTACATCAGTGCCATCTCACCTAACTCAAACCATCCCACTAGGAACCTACACTTTCTCCCACACAAAGCTTCAATTGGTGTCATCCCGATGCTAGCATGATAACTATTATTGTAGGAAACCTCAATGACTGGTAGATGATCATCCTAATTTTCCTTGAATTCCAACACACAAGCCATTAACATGTCCTTCAATATTTGAATTGTCCTCTCGGCTTGCCCATTGGTTTGAGAATGGAAAGTGGTACTCAACTTCACCCTTGTGCCAAGCCCCTTTTCAGAATGATCTCCAACTGTGAGAAGTAAATTGGGTACCAAGATCCAATAAAATAGACCTAGGAACACCATGCAATCTAACAAACTCCTGAATATATAACATGGCATAGTACTCAACATTGAAAGTAGTCTTCACTAGTAAGAAGTGAGCCGATTTGGTCATTATATCAACAGTTACCCATATAGAGTCAAATTACTTCCGGGTACGGGACAACCCAATCACAAAGTCCATATTCACTTCCTCCCATTTCCAAGTAAGAATCTCAATGTATTGGGTCAAACCTCTAAGCCTTTGGTGTTCCACCTTTACCTATTGACAATTTGGGCACTCAGATACAAACCTAGCTATGTCCTTCTTCATACCATGCCATCAATACACATCTCTCAAATCTTAATACATCTTGGTGGACCCCGAATATATAGAATAATGAGAGTTATGAGACTCTTAAAATCACCTACTGAAGACTGTCAATATCCAAAACACATAACCGATCTTGGTACCAAAGCACACCATCTTCCCCTTGGGACAAAACCTCTACCTTCTTTTTGGAAACCAACTTCTTTAACTCAACCAACGACTGGTCTAAGTCTTGCTTTTCTTGACATCAACAATCACAGAAGACTCAGGCCTATTTTGAACATGGATGCCACCATCATTAGGATCAGCCAACCTTACACCCAATCTAGCTAGATGGTGCACATCCTTCGCCAACTCCTTCTTGGCCTCATCAACGTAACCACACTACCCATCGATAGTCTACTAAGAGTATAAGCTATAATATTTGCCTTGTCGAGATGATATTGAACACTCATGTCATAATCTTTAAAAAGCTCCAACAATCTCATTTTCCTTAAATTAAGATCCCTTTGAGTAAACACATATTGAAAGCTCTTGCGATTAGTGAATACATCAACATGGACCCCATATAGATAATATTGCCAAATCTTTAAAGAAAATACCACCGCCACCAATTCAAGATTGTTATTAGGATAATTTTGTACATGCACTTTCAACTGCCTAGATGCATAAGGTATAACCTTACCATGTTGCATAAGCACACAATCTAAACTAATTTAAGAAGGATCACAATATACCATAAACCCATCCAAGCCATCAGGTAGTGTCAAAATAGGAGTCGATGTAAGCCGATCTTTTAGAGCCTAAAAGCTCCTCTCAGACTCATTGTCCATATGAATTTGTCCTTCTTTTGAGTCAACTTTATCAATGATGAAGCAATGGATGAAAAACTCTCAACAAAACTCTGATAATAACCATCTAACCCAGGAAAACTCTGAATATCTGAAGGAGTCAATGGTCTAGGCTAATTTTTCACAGCCTCATTTTTTTTTGGATCAACTTTAATACCATCACTCGATAGTACATGACTAAGAAAGCCACTCCTCCCAACCAAAACTCACATTTACTAAACTTGGTAAATAATTTATTCTCCTTAAAAGTCTGAAGAACTAACCTCAAATAATCCATATGCTCTTGTTTCATTCCTAGAATAAATCAAAATATCATTAATGAAGACAACCACAAATGTATCAAGGAATGGCTTGAATACCAGATTCATGAGATTCATAAACATTATCAGAGCATTGGTCAACCCAAAGGACCATACCATAAACTAAAAGTTCTCATATCTAGTCTAGAAAGTCATCTTGGGAATATCACACTCTGTTACCCTTAACTAATGATAATCAGAATGTAGGTTAATCATTGAGAAATGAGTAGCTCTTTGCAATTCGTCAAACAATTCATCTATCATTAGCAACAAATATTTGTTCTTTGTAGTCATCTTATTCAGTTGTAGATAATCAATACATATTTGAAATGACCCATCCTTCTTTCTTACAAATAAAACAGGAGCACCCCAAGGTAATATACTTGGCCTAATAAATCCCTTCTCCAACAAATCCTCCAATTGATCCTTCAACTTCTTTAATTTAGTCAGTGTCATTTGATAAGGAGGTATGAAAATAGGTTGAGTATCCAGAAGAAGATCTATGCCAAAGTCAACTTCTCTTTTGGGAGGAATACCGAGAAATTCTTCGAGAAAGAGATCCAGAAACTCATTAACCACAGGGAATGACTCAAGAGTAGGTAACTCAGACTCTACATCTCTAACCCTTACTATATGATAGATACACCTATTAGAGATCATTTTCTAGGCCTTGATATAAGAGATAAACCGACCTTGAAAAGTGGAGTCAGTACCCTCCCACTCAAGAATAGGCTCATTTGGAAACTGAAACTAGACCTTTTGGGTTCTAGAAGTTATAGGGGCATAATAAGCATGCAACCAATCCATCCCGAGAATAATATCCAAATCAAACATCTCAAGCTCTACAAGATCACACGGGAGGACTTTATACAAGACTGAAATAGGACAACCCGGATAGAATCTTTAGGAACCAATAGACTCACCCACGAGAGTATAAACTAAGAATGGCTCTGTCAAGGTTCCAGGATTCAAACCAAACTTAACAAGAAAAAGAGAAGTGACAAAAGATAATTTTACACCTGGATCAAGTAAAGCATATGCATCAAAATTAAAGACTTTTAACATATCAATCACTACATCCGAAGTCTCTTCCACTTCTTGTCTAGCATGCAAAGTATAGAACCTATTGTTGTGAGGAGCACCACCTTGTGGAACTTTTGGTTGACCTTGACCACCCGAAGCCATTTGGCCATCACCCTTCTTTGGAGCTTTAGCATAATCAACAAACTTATGGCCCATCTCACCACACTTGTAGCAAGCACTTGTATCCCTCAAGCATATACCCAGGTGATTCCTTCCATACTTATCACACCCAGGATGTGTTGGCCCACCTCTAACCTGTCCTTTGAGAGGAGGCACTCTGTCATTGCAACCTTTGGATTTGAACTGTGGCCCTATTGGAAGAAACCATTGTCACCACCACTCTTAGAGTTTGTGAACCCACCATTATAACGGGCTCTCCTAGAATCCTTCATCCTCCTCTCCTTCAACTGCTCCCCTTCAATTTGTTTAGCATATGTCATGAGTCGGGAAATATCCATCTCCCGAATAAGCATAGCCATATGACATTCTTTCATAACCAAGTCAGATATCCCCGAAATAAATTTGAGCATTCTTGCATGAGGGTCAACCACTAGCATAGGAGCATACTTTGAGAGCTTTGTAAATTTGAGGGCATACTACCTCACACTCATTCCACCTTATTTGAGGTTGATAAATTCTATTAGTTTGTCCTACCTAAGCTCAAGGGGAAAGAAGTGGAATAGAAAAGCAAGATTGAACTCTTTCCAACCAACCTTATCATTACCTTCTCTCTCAACCAACCATTGAGTGTACCACACTTGGGCCACTCCCTTCAATTCGTAATCATCCAACTTAGCTTTCTCTTCTAAAGTCCCTCCCCCCCCCCCCATGATAGTCAACACCTTAGAGAGTTCATCAACAAATTCTTAGGCATCCTCATCATCTTTAGAACCACAGAATTTCGGAGGGTTCATCCATGTGAAGTCTCTCACCCTAGAGATGAGGTAGGGACATGAGGAGGAGGAATGGCCTACCTAGTCTAGCTGCTCACCACTTGAGCTAACATGGAAAAATTAGTCTAAAACTCATCCTGAGTAACAGGCTCCCCTATGAGCTTTTGAGGAACTTGGTCCTTATCAACAGGGGCATGTTTGGGCAAAGGGGCTCTTCTTAGAGTCATAATCTATAAGGGAATTAAGGACACATATCAGAGTTAGGAAAACTCAAGACAGATTCCATAGGATGACATAAATAGTGAAGAAGTGAGATATTTTCTAAAAATACCTCATGGCCTCCTACTCATTGGTATGGTGCACTTCACACCCACGAATAGGACTCTACTTGACAAGCATGTTGGATTTTGAGGATCATTTTAAAACCTTAGTTGTATGATACAAAGATTTTCATGACCCAATCCTATGTCCTAGGACTGACATGCTGAATGGGAACTTGAAGTCCCCAAATAAGCTCCATAGTATCCATTTACATATCATCGATTTAGAAGAGCTATTCAAACTTTAATAAGTGATACTAAGGGATACGAATATATGACTCAATCTATGGGATAAAGGATATGGGACTCATTACACACAATCACAAGCACAACAAGCAAATCTATGAGGTAGGATCCCGAGACTTAAGCTATGGGGATATGGTACATGGGAGTTCCCATCACACATACATCACAAGTAATTCTAAGGGGCGAGATAATATAACTCATGATATGGGAGTAGGTACTTAGGAATTTCATTATCCCATCCTAACATCATAACATCAACATTACATAAGATATAAGCATAGCCTCCACAAGCATCAAACATAGCAAGCTCATACATAGAGTTTACATAACATCCAACAATGCCTTTAAGCCATAGATAAGACGGGGCCAAAACATGTCCTGGGCTCACTCTCAAAATAAAGGACATAAGATAGCCATAACATAAAGTATGTAGATAGATGGTGGGTCTTTTCCTTGGGATAAAGGGCTCACTATAACCAAATTCTCACAAGTCCAATCTAGCCGTGAAGAGGTAGATGAGGATAGTATTCGATCCTCACATGATTAGATCATATAGGCAAAAATATGCATTAGTATGTTTGAATGTACTAAGTATGTGGGCATGCAATGCTTATGAACATGATAACCTATAACTCAATGTTAGATGAACAGGGCACACACATATATATATATATATGAAACATTATATAGAAAAGAATGTCATAACAATATGTGTTAAATCCATGATGCATGAACGTTGTAATACTTTGAACATAGAGAGGATGGGACCGCAACCGATATATAAGACCATCCAAGTTATTACATAGAATCTCAATGTTGCCTCTACACCAGAGAAAGAGTAGACTACTTGTCAAAGGTAGCCTATACCCACACCTTATGGCATGTTTTTTGGTGTACTGGTACATACTTTATCATCATCCCTTAAAGCGTCATAAACATGAACCGACACTGGCACATAGTTATGAGAAAGTAGGCTTTATATAAGGACCCTTGGGGATAGTCCCCCACCTTCAATCTCATTCAGTGCTAAGTCATCATCCCATGAATACATATAAATATACATGTTTGAAATAGGATTATAGGTCTTTTAAAATCATAACCATGCATACTTGGGCATAACATAAGGTCAAATCATATCATAATTGTACATGTTTGGGCTCAAAGGTCAAATCATACTTAATTTCATACTTTCATGTATAGGAATAGCTCATTCATACTTGGACATAGTGGTGTGAAAATACCCATGGGGCTCTTGAGCCACAACATAGGCATTATGTGATCACATTTTTATCATAACCATACTTCTCTTTGAAAACATAGTCATAATCATAATTGGGTCTTGACCCACAACATAAATATCATGAAAATACTTATTCATGTGTGCTTTATGGAATGAGGAATGAGAGGATAGAATGGGTATTAGGAATTCATAGTTACAACATCATAACAAGATGAAATCATACTTATTCAATACAAAAATCAACAATTGAAATATACTTGAAATCACCCATGTATAAATTCATCATAAAAGGGGACATGCATATTCAATTCTCATAAAATCAATGTAAATCATCATAATAGGATTCAAATCATGTTAAAATCATCAATTGGAATTACTCACAACTTAATTTCATCAAATTAGAGATAAACTAAAAGACCAACTTGTAATTCATACTTAGAAATTATAAAATTGAAGAAATAAATTTTTGGGCTTCATGATTGAAAGGGAATCATGAATAAATCCATACATACCTTGAAGAAATTAGGAGGATAAAGATGAATTAGACTTGATCTTGAAGCACCTTTGAATTCCTCAATTTGAATCATCAAATCTTGGCTTGAATGGAGTTTTAGGAACTTAAATTTTAGAGTCTAAGTGTTTGAATTAAAAATGAGATGTATTGAATGAGTGCGGGATGATTTAGGGGTCATAGGATAGGCGTAAAAGTAATAAAAGACCTTGGAAGTGAACCAAATTACCATAGAGCCCTTAATGAAAATAGAACAAAAATTAGAGTCGGACACCTGCATAATGAGCATCATGGCTCGTGAAGCCTGTCGTGAAGGAACCCCCAACATCTAAGATGGTGATTATTTTGGAAGCATTTTTTCCAAGGTCCCCTCCATGGCCACCTTCACTGTCTGTGGTGCTCTTTCACGGACCGAAAGGGTGCCCATGGTGGCACTCTTAGGCAAAAACATGGGAAACCAAAGGGGGGCCTCCTCCCATGAGCCCTTTGTTCATGACCAGTGGTGAGGTCCACGAGAAGTGAAAGGCTCCATCAAGGGCCACTTGGTCTTGCACACTTCAAAAGGCGAAGGTAATCCATGAAATGGCTAAGTTCCATCCCAAGGCTACCTCCACAGGTTGTGGACCCTTCCACTACTCGTGGAGGTGTCCCTAGAAGGGAACTAATAGCAAACTAAAATTTGAGCCTCTCTTAGGCCTTCCAAAGCCTCAGTGCTTACATTAACGTTCAACAGTCACGTTCGGCCATCACTGAACACATCGACAATCTGTTGAATGTATACTTAACTACCTTTTTGAACATCTACTGAAGGCCTCAGACTTTGTAACATTAGGTGACGTACAGTTGCATTGTCAAACCTATTTGGTGATCCACTGATATTGATCTATCATTGCCTTTCTTTACAAAAAACCTGGGGTCAGACACTGCAACATTTAAGAGGTCTTATCTATATTAGGTGATCCATAAAATCCTTCAGCGATGGTCGACTTCTACCTCCTTTTTAGCCTTTTTTCTCTTTTTTCTAGTGTTGTCAAGTTTTATCCTTCCCTGTATTTCCTTCCACATTTCAAGCATCAAACTCACAAATTAGTTAATACATGAGGCAAAAGAATACATAGAGGACAATATTTTCCGGCTATTTAAGATCTATATGAGTCCAATATACGGACTCATCAACACCCCCAACTTGTACTTTTGTTTGTCCTCAAGAAAATCAAATATCAATCAATCCAAAGCACAATGCTTACAAATAGGGTCATAAAGAGCAACACATACAATCCTTCCTTTGTCATCAAACCTCTAAGCTTTCACAAACCACTTATGTGACTTTGAAGCTTCAAGAGATGACTAAGGAGTTATCAAGACAAATATATGCTCACAATTATCAATGTGATTTCTAAACAATGCCAAAAAATATCACCACTTGCTCTCACATCAAAGAAGATCCTTATTCACACAAAATCATGCCATTAATTTCAAGGATCTAACAACACTTACACTCCCATGTGAGAAATGACATACGAGTTTTTACCCATAGGGTTTGCCCTTATTCTTAATAAATGTTCACTCAATTTCATCCAGATTAGAATCTCAAATGACTTTTCTAGGGTTGTATTGTAGGCTAAAGGACGAGTAGGTTAGCATTTAGGCACAAGTGACTAATCTCTGCTTGAACTTTACACACGACTCCCATGACTCTTTTGATCCCCATTCACTATCTTTTTCAAATGACATCATTTTTCATTGAATCTCAATCTTAGGTGTCCCCCATGTAATTATTTTTCAAAACTTTTGAGGGTCCTATTTTCAAACAAATTCTTTTTTTCTTCTTGTTCAAACATTTTTTTCTTTTTTCTTTTTCATCATGCGTGGACTCCTCCACTTCTTTCTTGTTTCTTTCCTCAACTTAGAAATGGGAGATACCCCTCTCTTTTCAACACCCCTTACTTTTGCCTTTGGCCACACTTTCACTAATTCAAGCTCAAGGAGGGAATGTTGTTTAACAAAAAGGAATATCTATCCAATAAACTGTCAAGGGTAACAAGGCTATAAAGAAATAGGCTTAAGACTAAACAGGGTTCACTAAGGATATGATTAATGTCAATGTAGGCTATTTTGTCAAAGTGGACTCAAGAAAAACCAAAGAAGGCCTAAGATCATATTCCTACTTCGAATTCAACATGATAACACTTCAAGACAAACCGGTCAAGTTCTAGAAATCAACAATCATGCCTTTCAAAAATTACCTCACCTCTCATGGAAACATGGCTTCCGAATTCAAATAATGGCTAGATAACACACAACCACAAATTATCGATCATTGTATATCCAACAAGCTCAACACTCACTTAGTCAACTCAATATGCTTTCAATCCATGCATGGATCATTTTCACTTGAGATTAACTAATTGGTGAGTCATTATATGCTCCTCATACATGGCACTATCCAAATCAAAGATATTGGTGATCAATACTCGAATTGCTAAGGACTTTGAGACATGAAAAAATATTTTTGAAATGTCTTTTCATGTATGCATGGGTATTTTGCAAAAACAAAATAAGACATAATTGGCGCACATCATTCAAAAGACATCTATCAAAATAAAATCAAAAAGAAATTACTAGCTACTACAACCCAAAATAATATTTACAAACACAAAGTAAAAGATTATCTTAATTACACATCAATAAAAAGCCAAAAATAAATATAGCCCATTGTCTCAACCAAGCATAACATAACCAAAGAAAAACAACATCATCAAATAATGGGATTATAAATGCTTATCCCTCATAAAAAAGCATTGTCCTCAATGTATAAGAACAATATCAATAAAGCTCAAAAGGAAGGAGCAAGATAAACAAACCCCTTGATTACTTATCATGAGGTGGTAGTGGAGATGAAGAAGAGGTAATAAGGGCATCTGTGCTTGGGTCCTGGGGTGCAAGCTCTGAAATGGATGTTGGAGTGGTGGACTCTGCATCTATCTGTGGCATCACATGCTCTGGCTCAGCTTAACCTAACGATCCACTCATCCAAAACATGAACCTAGCCTGAAGTGACTCTCTAGTGACCACGGCTATAATAACTTCATCTATTACCATCAACTCTCCATGCTCCGACAAGATAATCTCAACTCCTAATGCATCCTCATTTGTCTTTTGGGAATCTGGCACATAATCTTCTTCTATCTTCTCACGCAAAAAATACTTATAGTAGCCTCAGGGGCGCATCTACCTCCCTTCAAAGTGATGTGATATTAGTGCAATTTAATGCCACCACCTTCTTATATAGTTTATCAAGATCAGCCTTTACAGCCGTTATTTCGGCACTCACACCACCCTTAGCCTTAAGGAAGCTACCCTATTAGACAAAGCAATAATCTTTGCCCCCTGGTCTTCCATATTCACTATCAACCTGTCCAGCCTCAAGTTTTGTTCCTCTATCATCTCATTCTGCTTCTTTCCCATATCTAGTAGTGGGGCCAATGTAGGTGTTATGGACCTCTCAATCAATCTTGGTAGGGAGGACTCAACCTGTGTTTCCCTAGTGTCAGCTGATTTGGCTAACTAAGCTATATCATAGATGGGATCCTATGTAATTTGGGGTCAGTCTATTAAAGCATGTGGCTTCAACTATGTAGATGATGAACGATTGGGAGTAGGATAGAAAGGATTTGAAGCAGAGGAAAATGGCATACCTGACTCGGTTGCCGACCCTGAAGTGTGGGTGTCAAGCATCTCAATATTCATGACTGGAGAAATGTCTGTCGGCTTCTTCCTAGCCCTATCCTCCTCATCTTACTGGAACTCAGCCTCAATACTCTGGATGTCTATGGAAAGTAATGGAGTGATCTTAACATCAGTTTTGCTAATAAAAGGAACTATAGCTCTCTTGTACAGAGAAGCAATAAGGCTCGAGAATGGAAGAAATTCTAGAGTTGTTTGGCTTGAGTAAGAATCTCTAGAGTTATAATTGAACAAAGGTTTAATTTCCTATGGTCCGTAATACAACCCATCAATGTCGCCTTAGGGTGCCTAAGGATAGACTCATTTTGTGACGGCATTAGGTTGTTACTGATGAAACTGAACCAAAATCTCATAGGAATATTAAGCTCCTTCTTCTTAATCACCACCCCTTCATCCAACCATGAGGGGGTTGCAATGCTAATCATCGGGGCAAGTCATGCCTTAATATTGTCAAGGGTCTTCTTTTTAACTATATCAGCAAGATTATGTTGGAACCAACATATGCATCCCACCAAATTATTAATATCAATCTCGCTGAAAGGGCCAGGCACACCCCGCACTTCCACAACATCCATAGGATTTGGAGCAATTTTGACTCAGCCTCTACTCTTTAGAATGACCTTAGCATAGGCCTCGTAGAATTCATGGATCTAACTTGGAACATAAGGTTACCGAGGTATGGTAAAGTGTTGAAAACCATGAAACTTCAGAGTGTCCCACACTTCAGGATACCTGTTAACTACCCCATCAGAAGATAGCCTCCTCTCCTCCAAATTGTCCTCAACCCAGCAACTTTCAATCAGTTTAGATATCGTGGGAAAATTATCTCTCGAATGGTTTGAGAGTTTTGAAGGAGTGGTTCAAGCACAGCCTTGGTCCTTTCCTCTATTTGGCAATATTATTTACTCGTCTCCAAAGCCAGAGGCTCATATACTTGGTTTTTTTACCCTGCTTGTTCCTTCTTAAAGCTACTCCATTCCACTCTGAGAGATCCCTCCTCATCACTGCTTGCATCTCCTTGCTTGATTACTTTCTTTTTTCCCTTGCCCCATTCTTCCACATGGGGCCTTTAAGGTCTTTGTTCGGCATGCTCAATAACTATAAGGGCTGCACGTGATCCACCACGAGACACAACTTCCTTGTGATGAGGCATATCAATAAAATAGATTCAATATGTGTGTAAGAATCAATAGTATGGATAGAAGATTAAAAAATAAACCTCAGAAAGACAAGTTTGGCAAACAAGTCATTTTGGTCGTCAATCATGTTCGGAAGATCATTGAACTGATTTGGCAGTCAAAATGACTGTCCCTTTTCTTTACAAAATTTATGGTCCAAATCACTGTCATATTCAGCGACAAATGTATGCATACAGCGATCTGCCAAATAGATTCAACAGTACCATCGTCGAATATGATAGAACTCAAGATTAAAAATTTATCGCAAAAGGTAGTGTGCATGGCCTTTCAGCGAATCGTTGAATCAACTTCGACAGTTAAAATGATCATTGCTGAAGTTGACTAGCAAAGAAATTCCCCCAAATTCAATTTTTTACACCTCAATAGGAAAACGAGGGAAATTTCACAACATATGCCTCACCAACACATTATCACATACCAGCACAAGCCTATTTCTTCCTAATAATCACACCATGAATACGAATTTGACCAAACGATGATTTTACCCTTAAGAAAGACATCACCCACTCTATCATTGGAGAAAGATTAAATCATATGATCAAATTTATGGGTTACTCAGACTTCCTCACAACACATTGGGCATATAAACCCAGAGAGTATGCATTCACATTAATTTCTCAAGTTGTCACGACCCGGATAGGAGGCCTAGATGTGACATGGCGAAGGAGAACCCGAAGGTCCTTGATCAAGCCATCATAGCATCATTACACACATCATCATTTCGTAAATGCGGAAGCTAAGCACATAACACATAAGCTCTAAGGGATTCGAGACTTGGGACTCAAGCTATGGGGATATTTCCGGGAATGGGATAAACATGAGTTCACGTAATACATAACAATAGTCTCTAAGGGAATGGGAAAGGAGAATTAAACTATAGGGAACACCAAGATTATGGGACTTACCACATAAGCACATAGTCATTCAAATCCCCAACATTCATATCATAAGCATAATAAATGACAATCCTCATAATCAGGACTAATAAGCAAAGTTTCCATAAGCATAACATTCAACATTTCAAGTTGAAGCACAAGAGTTTAGAATTTTTCCATAAGCCTCTACATAGATGAAACGCGGCCTCGATATACTTTGAGGGCCACCCTCAATACATAAATGAAATAAACGACATAATAAAGCTAGGTGGAAAGAAAAGGGCTCACCACTAGTACAAATCTTCAAGAGTGATCACATGTCGTTCGGTGGAATGTGGAAGTCATCGCCGACACCTACATGGTTAGAGAATGTAGACAAGAGTATGGGTTAGCATAATAAAGTACTAAGTATGCGGGCATGTAATGCATATGACAAGTATAGTATGACCAAGCAACATGTCAAGGGGACAAGTATACAAAAGGAATGCTTGTAGCCAAAGAGTAGTATAACAATATGCCATACCATGATGCATGAGATGCAAATCCACCACCAGCCACTGCCCCACCAGATGGACCATTTCACGGCCCATACAAAGGCTCACGGACCGTGAGGTGGTCAGTGAGTCATGACTTGGGTTTTGGGGTGGGTCCTAGCCACCCCCAGCTCACCGGACCATGGGAAGGACCCCCACACAAACCGTGACAAGTTTCATGGACCGTGGTCCTTGCCTTGGGTCATTTCCAGGGCCTATCTCCAATGTCTTCCAAATTTCAGGCAGTCCCACTCGTTTAGCCATAACTTCCTCATCCGAACTCCGAATCGAGTAAAATTAGTTGCATTGCGAAGATAATTCAAAGAGATTCAATTTGATATGTAGTATCCCATATGGTTCAACCCGAATCAAAATTTATGCTATTTCAAAGCTCATTGCCCAAATGACCTCTCTAGGCTCCAAAATGATCGGTTTTGTGTTTGGCCATTTAAACTCAACCCATGGCTACCAAAATTCAACCATGACCAGTATAAAACCATACAAGACCAACCATAAGCAGTTTCAAAAAAATTTGGGTCGTTACACAAGCAATCAAGTTCATAATCCCAATAAAGGTAACACATAAAGGAATATCAATCAAATTGGGAAAAATATGAACATACTCAATGATTAGGCACCACAATTTTCCATCAGGACTTAGACCCATCACATTTGCATAATCAATTTCATCAAGAATCAATATGAACAAGAACCCAAATAAATAAGTTCAAATCAAAACCTAGGGTTCTAATGATATCATTCAAACAATGCACACCATGATTCTCAATAATTTCCCAAATCACACAATAAATCTCATGTTTTTATAACCAAACTCAAGACATACGGTCAATGATGGTGACAATGATAATTTTGATTATAATAGTAAAGCACATGTCACGATCCAAAGGTAGGACCTAGATGTGACATGAAGAAGGAGAACTCAAAAGTCCTTGATCAAGCCATCATAACATCATCACACACATCATTGGTTCGGAAGTGAAAAAATTAAACAAATAGCACGTAAGTCTAAGGGATTTTGTAGCTTTGGACTCAAGCTATTGGGATGTTTCCAGGAATGGGACAAGCATGAATCATATAGCACATAGTAATTACATTCTAAGGGGCGGGTAAGTATGACTCAAGCTATGGGAGAAAGCAGGGTTAGGGACTTTTCACATAAGTACATTTCCAATCCAATCATATCATAATAGCATAAGCAGAAATGAAATCATAACATAAGATAACATCATTAAAATAGATAACCATATCATTTCAAGTGTTATATAGCCTAACGTACAATAGAGTTCGATATGTCCAACAATGCCTCTACATAAGATAAGATGGGGCCTCAACATATTCCGGGATCACCCTCAAGTCATGAAGTAAAATAACATAAAGTAAAAATAAAGGTAGATGAAAGTGGGTGTTTCCCTTGGAGTATAGGGCTCACCACAAGTAATATCTTCAAGAATCTCAATTAGCCATCTAGCGGGAGATGAAAGTGTAACAACCCGAAAATTTTTGAAATCTTATAATGGTTGGAATTATATGATTTACTACAATCCATGGTTGAGTTTTGGTAGCCATGGGTTGAGTTTAAGTGGCCGAATGCAAATTGGGCTAGTTGGTGGCCTAGAGGGACAGTTTCAGCAGCGTACTTCAAACAGTCATAACTTTTAATATGGGATGAACCATGTTATATAATACATATCAAATTGAATCTCTTTGCGTTAGCTTTGCAACACAGGTGGTTTCACTCAATTTGGAGTTTGGATGAGGGAGATAAGGTCCAAACAGTGAGACTGTCTGAAATCCGGAAGCCATTGAAGATAGGCTCAGAAAAGTGGCCAAGGAAATTGAACTGGTCCGTGAAACATTTCATGGTTCGTCTAGGGTCCCTTCAAGTGTTCCACCGAGCTAGGAGTGTCCTGCAACCACCCCTAAACCAAGTCCAAGTCAACGAAGCCTTGAATGGCTCGTCCAAGACCAAACGGCCCGTGTACTGCCTCGTGAAGTGAGGCAGTAGCTTGGACAAGCCAAGGATGACATTTTAGGTCTAAGTATGGTTGTAAGATACCCCCACACTGCCAGTCACACCTTGAACGGACCGTCAAGTAGTTCGTGAAGTGTTACAGAAAGTCCTCCGAGAGTTCGCGTTGAAGAAATGGCTAAGTGTGGTTGGACATTTGGGTTGACGGAACGTGTGCCATTGGAAGGCACTGTAGAAGACGCTTGGGCACTGTGTCCAGTTAAAATCTCCATTTTATTAATGGTAATTTCGTGATTTAACATTCTCTTAAGCCCCTTTTTAGTCCCCTAAGGTCTCCTAAACCCCTAAAACATTCTCCAAACCCTTACTCATCCATTCAAACTCTCCTATACACTCTCTTAAGTTCCTAAGACTCTCTTAGCCTCCATTGAAGCAAGATTGTAGAATTTGAGGAAGAAGACTTGATTAAGTTTGATTTTGTTGACTAGTTGGTGGAATTAAGGTATGTGGGACTTGATTCAAGGATCCCCTTTCATCCTTGAAGATCCTAAGAACCCTAACC
>JBCEWC010011071.1:0-17040 GCA_038996855.1 Solanum aculeatissimum
TAGAAATATATTTGAGATTATTCTCCTCTTCTTATGCTTTTGTTGTTCTAGTTAATTTGAGATTTGGTTTTATAACAAAATTATAATTTTTGCAACCTAATACACATAAACCGAACGATGATTTATTGGCTCTTGAGCCAACTAGGAGGTACTCAGGCTGAGAATGGCCATGCTCAGTGTTATGCTTTATCGGACAGGCCAGAGGTAGATGCGACCATCATAGGTACTATTTCTAGTTTGTCATCGGTGAGCTACGATATTATTTGATCCAGGTTCCACTTATGCTCAAGTATCTACATACTCCGCTTTGGGCTTGGACTTATTCTGTGATTCACTTGCTTTACCATACATGTTTTTACTCCTGTGATTGTGGATTGAGTCTATAGGTCTTGTTTGGTAGGATACGTGATTCTTGATATGGTGGACTTAATGGATTTGGCTGATGCAAAAGAAATCATCTACTGATTTGTTAAAATTAAGAAACATAGAGATCAGCTCATATTAGTAAATCAAAAGTTGTTAGTTCTAGTTCACAAATAAAGATATCTTAGCACTTAAACCACCATTTCCTTTTCTTTCATTGTTAAAATTAAGAAACATAGAGATCTAGCTCATGTTGCTATTGCATAATAAGAAAACTTGAAGCATTTCATACTACTGTGCATTGCAGTATCTGTGCATACTACTGTGACCTGCCCCTCCCCAATAACTCAGATCACCTGAGTTGTAAATGATAACATAAATCTAGGGAGAGTTAAGGATTTTGGGTTCTCCAATGTCATTTCATTCAGCAGTTTTAGATCCTATACAACAAATGATAATGAATGTTTTCACTAAATCATGCTTACACAGATCACCAGAAGCTTGGTATTGTCTAAAATACATTATTAAGTAGGATTGAAAAAAGGGAATGAAATCACCATATTGGCAAAATGAGAGAGTGTGTACACAGCTTTCACCTCCTACCAATAACGGTTCCTGTTCATTCTTCCATGTGTATTCTTTTTCCCCCTTTGGAGTACGGATTTAAAAAGCTGCTAAGAAGAATAGTTTTCTTCTCTCTTGCGACCTTCCACGCCAAGGAGGGGTTAGAGAGACAAGATAGATAAAAGTTGGCAAAGCTAGTACATGGGTGTCATATAGAAAGATACTGTAACAGTTCTAGGAAGAACAAAATGGAAGCAAATATCGAAATGATAATATCAATGCAAAGGTTCAAATGAGGCATGTGTCTTCTAAAGTCAGTCATCCCTTCAATCCAAAACAATTCAATAATATTTTTTCCAGGGTATTGATAGACAAACAAAAACTACACTAAGTTGAAAAGATGTGAGTTTTAATACCTTGAATTACTTGTGCTACTACTTTTTTCCCCTTACATTTGAAACCAAATCCTTTAAGAACTTTGCTGATTTCATGATTGGCGAATTCACTGCCATCAAGTTATACAAAACATTCTCAACTTCAACAATGGATGGCCTTGTTTTAAATCTTGAAACCACCTTCAACTCTCCATCTTCTTCAACAAACACATACCATTTCTCACCACTTAAAATACCATCTTTAACACATTTAAACATCACCCCTTTTCTGTTACTCAATATCCCTCTAACCTCCAATCCCATAAATGAATACACAACCTCAAATGAACTCACAAATCCACTCAGCTCACCAAAACTACCCTCTTCATCAAAACCCCACTTAGGATTGAAAATCACCACAGGCTTTGGGTACAATGTATCCGCAATTTCCTTCATTACAGTCAATCTTGAAGCCTCTGGAGCCATAAACACTATCACATCTGCAGAATTTTCAATTCTTGATGAAATATCTAAATTTTCAATGATGGGGTTTGAAGATTTCTTCTCCTCAAAGGCTGCTTTTGCAGCTTGGGTTAAGCTTTGGTTAGGCCATAAAAGAAGAATCTTGACTTTTGGGCCTTTCTTTTTGATGGGCATGCCTCCAAATATATCAAAAGCAAGTTGGGAAAGTGCAGATGGAGAGTCATCAACAACTGGAATTTCAACACGAAATCTTGGTTGTTTGAGTTTCTTGATTCTCCCAATGAGTTTGGGATTGTTAAGGGGTTTCTCTAAAGTAGTTGAAAGAGAGAATTTTGCTTGAGAAATGGCATCTTCTTTGGTTGTAGGTGGGGTTGGAGAAGAAAGTGAACATTGAAGAGGTGAAAATTCTGACTTGGGTTTTGTGAAGAAAACAGAGAGATAAAGACGGTTGAATTGTTGTTTTGATCGTAAAGAGCTTAAGGAACTTGTGTTAGGCAGTTTGCTCAGCTCGAAATGGGATGAAGAATGGAATTTTACAAGATTGGAAGACATTTGAAGACAATTCTTGTCACTGGAGATAGAACTTTGGAAAGAAAATATCTACAATTCTGGGAAAGTCTGTTCATCTGGATAAGGCTGTATAGAAGTTTTAGGAGGCTCACAGAATTTAAAATATTGTAGGAGGTTGCTCTCCCGAATATATTAGTAAAAATAATGTAGATA
Organism: Solanum aculeatissimum; assembly: GCA_038996855.1. Classification (NCBI taxonomy): domain Eukaryota; kingdom Viridiplantae; phylum Streptophyta; class Magnoliopsida; order Solanales; family Solanaceae; genus Solanum; species Solanum aculeatissimum. Next base: position 2,508 of record JBCEWC010011071.1, read on the forward strand.
TTAATTTGGTGTATTAATATTTGCAAATTAACGCATGCATAATGCATTAATATTAGTTATACATTCTATTGTGTATTAAAGTATACATTATTAATACCATAAATTTTTAGGTATTAGAAATACAATTGTTTTAATGCACTTAACATAATTAAAAACTCAATTGTCGCTCAAAATTTTTTTTACATCTTTTCTACCATAATTATGGGGGTTATCTTTATAAATAATTTTTTGTATGCAATGCATGTTATTTTTAATATATCAAATCAAATAATGCATAAAAATATTTTATGTATAATTAATGCAAGTATAACTAATACATACATTGTTAATGCAGGCATTATTAATACACTCTATTTAGCATTACTCTTGTACATTCTATCAAACGGCCCCTAAATTCTTCGTTAACAACAATAATAACATACCCAGTGGAATCTCATAAGTGGGGTCTGGGAGAGTAAAATGTATGCAGACCTTATCACTACCTCATAGAGATAGAGAGGTTGTTTCTAGAAGACCCTCGTCTAAAAAATCAAGACCCATAACATAAAGATACTAGATATGGAAAAAAGGAAGAAAAAAAATGACTAACAATGAAAAGCAAATGATAGTATACAAATACGATAAAAATAAGAAAAATATAAGACGAATAATGACAACACAGGATATAAAGACATGACTACTCCTACTAACCTACTATATCACAAGGTCATACATTAACCTACCTCTACTAGCCTATTAGTCTTCTATCTTAATATGCGACCCTCACTACTTTCTGTTTAAGGTAATGTCCTTCGTAAAATGAAGTTTCACTATATCTTCGGTTTACCTCTACCCCTCTGTGTAACCCCTGAATCCAACATCTCGCACCTCCTAACAAGGGCAATGGTACTTCTTTTCTACACATGTCAAAATCATCGCAGTCTCGCTTCCTCATCTTGTCAGCCATAGGGGCCACCTCTAACTTCTCCTGCATGGTCTCATTCATAATCTTATCACTCCTAGTATGTTCACACATCCATATCAACATTCTCATCTCCGCGACCAACATCTTCTGAACATGTGAATTTTAATTGGTCAGCACACCACCCCGTATAGCATAGACGGTCTAACTATCATTCTATAAAACTTGCCTTTAAATTTAGGTGGTATCTTTTTATCACACAATACTCCAGAGACAAGCCTCTATTCGTCCATATTACCCCAATACGATGTGTAACATCATCATCGATAACATCACTGCGCTGGATGATGGACCCAAGATACTTAAAGTTTTCTCTCTTTGAAATAGATTGAGTGGCAAGCATCACTTTAATGTTTGTTTCATCTCTTGTAACATTGAATTTACACTCCAAATATTCTGCTTTGGTCTTACTTAGTTTGAACCCTTTGGATTCCAAAGTCTATCTCCAAAGCTCTAATGTATCATTAACTTTAATCCGAGTCTCATCACTCAGTACTATGTCATCTACAAATAACATACACCATGGTAGCTCCTCCTGGATAGACGGTGTCAACTCATCCATTACTAATATACACCATTAGAACACATTTCGCCTCTAGACATCTCCATAGCACATCCCTCAGAACTTATTTAAATATGCAGTGATTATTGATTTGTTCATTTTTTATCCAACTTATTTCAATTCGTCAAAATATTTGTGTTGATGTAAAATTTATCCTTAAAAGGAAAATGAGAAATCTAACTTGATTATTTATGAGTGAAATTGGACTGTTGATGAAATTATAAACAGATGCGCGAATATGGAAAAGCAAAAATTAAAAATAGAGATAAATGGTGATGACGGGTCATGGAAACAACATGCCTCGATACGGCCGGTAAGGGCACTCTGACGGAGAAATTAGTAACACCAGAAGACGGCTTGAGCACCCAACTAGACTGGCTGACCTTTGGTAGCTTTATTCCACCTCAGATTCAGTCAATTCTGGAAGGCAACGAAGATAGTCAATCGGAAAAGGAATCTCAGAAATCTCTTCACCTACAATCATTCGGACTACCCACAACGACACGGACAGCCCGACGATTGCAATTTTCGGAGGCGGGTACTTCAACCCACCCAACCCTGGTGGAGAAATCGGAGTTCCATGAGAATCGTACTGTGCAACTGGGTAAGACGCTATCCTATGTCCCATCGAGCTCGAAGGGAGGGGAATTGGTTGTGAATATTGAGGCACCTGACCTCAAAGCGCAAGAATAGTATTGGAAAACGACCATTATTGGATATGTGCGGGTCCATACACCTTTCACAATAAACCCTTTGTGCTTCATAACTGGTGGGTAAACTTCATTTTCAACCCTGATTGCCTTATAACAATTCCTTTATGGGTGACATTCTAAGTCTTCCGGTGGGTTATTGATCGACTGAAGCATTGAGCAAAGTTGCAAGTGCAGTGGGGGAGGCCATTATATACGGATCAATTTACTGCAAATATGTGTTGCATTTCTTATACAAGGATTTTGGTTGAAGTGGATGTCGCTCAGCTACTCCCAAACACCATTGAACTACTCAACCCTGTGGGCAGCTTTCAACAATATGTTGAGTACGACTGGTGGCCTAAATTCTGCAATGAGTATTTGAAATTTGATCACACAACCGATGTTTGTTGAATGAAAGAGAACACTACAAAGAAATATGAATTTCAGGAAGTAAAGAAAAGGCGACGAAGAAGGGACAACCCCCACCTATGAGACAGAAATGGACAATGAAAGATGCACAACCAATGAACAAAATTTCACTGGAGGTACAAAATGGGAAAGACGTTGCAATCACACATGAAAAAAGGGTCACTGCTATTAGAAGCACTAAAGGAAAGGAGGTTGAAGCCAATACTAGCAACACAGTGAACAGATTTTCAGTGTTATTGAATGAAGGTAATAGTACTGCTGGGACTGAAGAGATGGACCAAAAACCTCCATGATAGTAGCAACTTGAAATATACGAGGGCTGAACTAGTCCTCAAAACAGAAAGGGCTAGCTAAAACTCTTTCTGCAAAAGAATAAGGTGGAGATAATGGATGTGTTGGAAACAACGGTGAAGAAAAATAAAGCACAAAAAGTAATAGAGAAGGTTGCTAGTGGAAATCATAGATGCAACTATCCTATGGCCTATAATGGTAGGGTGTGCATTTTCTAGAAGGCAAATATTAATTTGCAGGTTGAACTCCTCCATAAACAATTTATACATTGTAAGTAGAGGTCCCTGTAAACCACATTCAGTTTTATACCCCAATCTATTACAAGTGTTAAAAACATTCTTAACTTGGCAAGAAATAAGTGATGTATTTATTTTTAACACTATTAATAGTTCGATAATGAAATTAATAATTTGTGTCAAGTTTAGAGATGTTTTTAATATTTTTCTCTTATAATAATATATGCTAGAACTGAATGTCAGAATATGGAAGTACGATGGCAAGAACTTATCCAACTGGGACAACATATTCAAAGTGTCTGGCTTCTGGGTGGTGATTTCAACAATGTTTTGACAGTGGATGATAGAATTAGCTCACCTGTCCTGCCTAGAGAAGTTGATAGCTTCCAAGGGCTGTCATTTTACATTCTGTAATAGGCAGGACCCCAACAATAGAGTGTATTCAAAAGTATATTGGGCCTTTGGCAACTGTCATTGGATATAAATGAGGTCATATTGAGGCACAGTACTTGAATCCCGGAGTATCTGATCATTCCCCCATAATTATCAATATTTGCTCCCAACCACTATTAAGTCCAGAGGTGATTTAGCGTATTAGGGTAGAAAGCTAGTAAGAGTAAAATGTTATCTTTTCTTATGATAGTTTTAGATTTGTCCTAGTATTAATCGTGCTATTATAATTTTTTATTTTTTTTGACATCAATTGTATTATTATTACTCTTCAATTATTTTGCTATTTTTATTATTTTTTTCTTATAGAATTGACATTATTCTTCGACTATCTTTTTACTTTAAGGCTATCTAATAAATTTGAGTTAGGTCTATGGAAAATAGCATCTTTATCTCCATGAAATAATGATAAAGTTTGCAAATCTATCCACCCCAAACTCCACAGTTTAACTGGATATATTGTATATTATTTGAAAATAATATAAAAAGTAATATAAATTACAACTATCAAAGCAATATAAATTGGGACGGATAAAATACCACTATTATTGAAAAGTAACTAAGTCACAATAAATAACAACTTAAAATATCTAAAAACTAAATTAAAATTTTATTGACTCTACAAATTCGATCTATGTCAAATAAATAGAGTCAAATATTGAATCCATAGTAGCACGAGCTTCTATATCTAAGTATAGTATAGCAGTACGTGAACAACATGATGCTCATAAAGTGGGCAACCCCACGTACACATTTTCAGTTGTTTAGCTTGTAGTACTTACTTCCAAGAAAATATTAAAAAGTGCAATATAAAATACATTAACTTGCAAACCTGGAGATCAACTGTTTATAATTCAAATAAGTTGATTTTGTTTCACATTTTGAAGATTTCCAACAAAATAATATTCCTCCAAGGTACAAAGAGGGAAAGAGGTAAATTATGACAACTAACCCCAATAAAACAAAGACAAGTATTAATACAAAGCCTCATGCTATTACTCATACACAAACAATACTTTATCCACTATACAAATTGGAGGTGGATGTTGTTAGAGGTAATATAGTTTCCCAGTTAAATACTAAACTGCCACACAGAATTACAGACCAACCAGTTCTAAAAGCTAGAACGAGAGTTCCACTAAAAAGTTAGCCAATGCTTAAGCGAGAATCTATATGACGTAAGCTAGTTTGACGCCTTGGGATCCCAATCTCACATGCATTAACTCGTGCTGCAAATCGAAGTGAACACAGGGATTCACCCACAGATGAAGGATCCGGTGAAACATTAACAAACATTAATGTCTTCGAGTTACCACCTAGACAGGGCTGAGTAAAACATGCAACGATCAGCACATGCGAGAACATAAATGATCAGCAGGTGGGTGAAACAGGTGTAAATATAGTGCGCACATTTCATTACTATTAAAATGACAATGGAAACATGCAGATTAGTCCTAGAAGTACTACTGTTATGCTGGAGAAATTTATTTTCTTTACTACCTTACATACAGAAAGCCCTTACCACCCAAGGAAATTATCCAGAATCATGTATTTAACTATGAGCTGAATTATTTTTACCTGGAGAAGGTATGTAAGCTTTGAGTTCCTAAAAGGCACATGCTCCTCTTTCTTTGCTAGAGCAAATATGACATCACTTAGAGACGATAGACTCTTGTTGATGGCCTGAATGAAACTCGTGGATAATGAGGGAATAAGTTAGAACATTTTGGGAGGTAGGGAAGATCTTGAAAAGAGATTGAGAGTTTCAGGCAAATACCTGAGTTTCTTTTAGCCGATCTCCAGTAGACCCACTCTTGGATAGACGCTCACTTCCAGCGAGGTCAATCAAATTGAGTACACCTTGTACTTCTTGCTCGGTACTCTAACATAGGTTACTATTAGTCAACTGAAAATATTTGAAAGAGGCAATCAAACTGGCATGCCAAATGTTAGGTGATTGTCCGAACCTCATTCACACCAGAAATTCTCAGAGAGAAGACAAAATGGCTCCTTGAAGACTGTTGGTTCATCTGAGTCTTCCCAACCGATCTACAGAAAGAAGAATTAGAACAATAACTCAATAGAGCACGAGTCTCACAAATTTTAACTCCATTTCAGTCTAAATATAGGAATACTTGAACCCCCTAATACATTCAAATGACAAGTGGTGGCATATCAAACATAAGGTACCAATGACAAAAAAGTTTCAGCAATAAAATCAAAGATATCAAAAAGAAATAAAAAGACTACAATGCAAACACCGATGTTACACACCCTACATTATCGTTGAGCTTTGAGTTCACGTGCATGCTCTAAGTAGCAAAAATAATGTGTTCAATATGTTGGGAAAGTGTTGAATGCTTAAAATTTACATTGGGGTGATAGGGAATTAAAGGACTAATTGGAGTTTGATTTTAGTGTGTTAATGGAAAGATGTCCAAAGTGAGCATATACTAACTTCAGATATACACAACCCTTAGAAATTAAGTCGCCTATGGCTTCAGAAGGTTCATTGTAGCTCTTGGGATCTAGTTTCTAATGCTTAAAAGTTTCATCAATGGGACGCCTTGAGCAAAGTTATGCCAATTTTGCCCTGTGTGTACTGTTGAAGAAGGTTTATGCCAAACACTAACATTTATTGCTGACCACTGGGTTGATGCTTGGAATTGAAAATCAATGGCCACCATCAGAACTTTCAGAAAGCAAGCTAGGCATGAAAATTTAATGCTAGGACAAGTCAGGAAAACTGCTATCTCAGTACAAAGTATACTCCTCATTTTTCATTATTCATCTTTTATGTCCTGGGCCGAAGCCAGTCTCTATTGGCTAAGGTCCTCAGTTATCTTGTCAGAGCATGAAGTTCTAAAAAGTCCTTTCAACTCTTTTCTATTCCACAGCTGGACAATTACTCAACACTAGAAGCCTCAAAACTCACTGGAAGGGTTTGTGTTAGGCATTAAAATTTGATGCTCAACACAAGGCTACAACAATTTTGAGTTTGATAATAAATACCTACCACCCCACCCCGTCCAAAATCAAACCCAAACTCCCCCTGTTTCCATTTCTTCTTCCTCCCAAGTATAGGGAATAATTTTGAAAGGATATTTTACCCCAAATCACAATTCAACCATCAAGGTAAGTTAAATAAGGAGTTATTTGATTATTAACACCTTAATTTTGTGATTTCGTTTAGAACTCAAACTCCACTCAACTTCTTCAAATTTCAAGAACAATGATTTCGGTCCCTAGTGGTAATCTCTTCACTTAACTTGATATATTGATAATAGATTGTGGGTATGTTGATTTTGGTTGTTAACCCATCTGGTGGAGGTTTTTAACATTTGGTTGAACGGTAACCCATGGCTCACCTCAAAAGTGGATGAATGAGAGGTTTGAACATTTAAATTTGATGCGCAGAACTAGCTTCACCAATTTTTTATATAGATCAAATGTTATTTGGGACATCGTGAAAACATGAGTAGACCGTGCTTTCGGGATCAAGGTGAGTGGAGACCTAACTTCAAGAAATAATTTCCCTCAACTAATGCTTGTTTCACGTGTTATAAAGGCAATCAATATATATCTTTAAGGTTGTTCTGTGAACTCACTCTTACGGGACGAGTGGGTACAAGAGTTACTATGCTATAAATTTTATGACTACACTTTGTTTCAAATGATACTTAAGATAATCTTTTAAGGTTTAATAATTACAACTCGTGATCTTTACATGGAAGAAAAAATGATATATGAATGATAAGACAATCGCTCAGGCTTAAGCCTGAGGATTGTATCGGTAGTATGAATGCCAAAAACATATCTTGGCATGTAGTGTTTCCTTCCATTGCTTTTTATATTTGAGCAGTGTCCCAAAGACCTTATAATGTACTTTGATAATCTTAAAAGCTCCAAACTTTCCTAGAGGCTTGCTTTGGCCCCTTGACTTATGTGCTACTCTTTTTGTGGTCAACATGTTGATTAAGACTGTAATATTACAGTGGATTTCCTTATCAAATGAATTGGGCTCTCAATGACGTCAAGTGATGGTGTCAGTATCAGCACATTGTCAATGACAGATGTAGAGATGAACTATTTCTTCGACAGGAGAAACTTTGCCAGATGCCAGTTTTGTCCCCCTCATTAGGACCGTGACAGATGACAGAATAAATTGCTAGAAATATTGAAGAAAATACAACCATGTGGTTTTACCTGCTTTCTGCTGCCAGCCCAAAAAGTTTAGAAACCTGACTATTGCAATGAACATCCACAATTGTCAAGTCAGATACATGGGTATTGCCATTCACGTCATGTTTGATGGCATATTGCTTTCCTACATTTTCTGGTCGGGATGCATCAAAACTGTACAAATTTGATGGTGATAAAAGATCCCGAATAGTTTCATTGTAAATTTCAAGCATTGAGACCTGAAATATGGTGAAAACACTTTCAGAGAAAAGAAACAAATCAAATTGAGAAATCAATCACAACAATCCTCCATTGCTAACCTGCATTTTATAGTTCCACCCTTGGTTTTGAAGAGACTGTTTGGTCTCAAATACCTGCTCTAAAGAGCGTGGTATAAGCCCTTTCTGATTATCAGAGTCTGGCTTGCCCATCATTGTGTGAGTCTTACCGGAACCAGTCTGACCATAAGCAAATATGCAAACCTGAAAATGAAAAGGAGGGTAATAAACTAATAAATTTTGTGAGGCTGCAGATAAATTTAAAGATTTAGTCTATGTTTACTTTTCAAATGTAAGACTAGCTAACCAGAAACAAGGAATACATAACTAAGAATGATACGGGGTATTGATTCTTTTGCAAGACTTAAGATTTCATTTGCGGTAGGGCACAAAATTTAAAGGTATCTCACCTTATAACCATCTAGAGCACTCTGTACAAGTTGAGATATCTCAACAAAAACATCTTCTTGTGAAGCATCGGGCATGAAAACTTTGTCAAATGTGAATGATTGTGTTTGTCCTTAAGTAACACAAAGTTTGAAGTTCAATAACAAAATAAAAACTAAGATAGAAAAGGAAAACACAAATTCCTTCCGGTTGATTGCATAAGAAACAAGTACACACCATTTTGTATCAAATTGATGCCTCTTCCTTGTGCTTCTGTTGATGTTGGAAAAGAGATAACATTTGTTTCTGTATTGACAGTTTCATCAGACAATAATGGCCTCACCCTACAGAAAACTCTAATATTGCCTTTCAATTCCTGCATTGGCATAAGATTCAAAGTGAACATCTAATTTGAATTTAAAAGCCAATGTAGCTTCGCATTAGTGATTATAAAGTACCAGTATAGTATTGTGCAGTCTTTTACGTAGTTTCTCTCCTTCAACAATTTTTGTTTCAGCTTCAACAAGACGGTTTTGCAACTCAAAAATAATATTCTTTTGCTCTTCATATTCTTCTTTTGTCTTCACAGCTGACATGTCGGACATCTAACAAAGTGATTAAACATTTGAAATATAAAAACTCGTGAGGTTAGATATAATATTATAACTTCAAACAAAAAAGATCGTACAAAAGCTATGTCACCTCTAGTCTCTTCTCCGCAAAGACAAGTTGTTGCTGCAATCTTTTCATTTGTTCAAACTGAGACAAACATGTCTCCTGAGAAATAATTCAAGAAGAAATTATTATATGATGTACAGATTTATTTGGGTTTGCCTAGTTGAAATAAATCAAAACAGACAAACCTCCAGCTGATTGGTCTTTATTGTCATGCCTTCTAACTCGGCAATAGATTTTCCAGTACATTCCTTAAATTTTATCAGCTCATCTGTTAGAATCTGAACTTGTAATGATTGCTGATCACGATCATCCCTCATTCTTTGCAGATCTCCTCGCAAGAATCCTACTTCACTTGCCAAAGCCTCTTTGTGTTTGACAGCCTCATCCTGAACAGCCTTATGAAGTCGAAAGATAAAAATAAGAAAATAAAATAAACAACACCTAATCTTCAGATTACAAAGCTGAGTAGTCCAAATAATCATGATGAACAAACCATTTGAAGTTATATAACATGAAAAGCCAAATAAAATCATTAAATTAATCATCCCAATACAAATACATGCAACACCATCATCGAGTAGAAAATAAGAGACGAACATCTATAATATTCATAAACCATCATTCAAAAATTGGAAAAGAATTGTAAAACAATAAAATTCTGGACAATGCCCAAAAATCAACGAAACAAACATGGAAAGTTGTTAAATATTCCTAAATGAAGTAAGAGTTCTTATTTGCAGAGTACATGTTTTCAACAAATCCATAATAGATTACGTTGCTCAAAAATACAAAAAAAGCAAATAGGTATATTCATGAAAATATCAATGGTAGCAACTTAAATAACAAAAGCAGAAGAAACAACTAATCAAATACTTACTCTAGAAGAAGTGAGTTGTTCCTGTAAAGAAGTATAATGACCCCTTAGTCCACTGATATTTTCAACCACTGCAGCTTTCTCCTTCTCTACACGCTTCAGTGTTTCCTGGATTGTACCAAGGTCTTTTTGGAGCCTACTGTTATAATCCTGTAAATTTTTGTTGTACTCCTGTAACCCCTTGTACGTATTACTTAGTGACTGGATCTGCAGATATTAGGATTTTTAAGTTGTGTTCTTACCAACGAATTCAAAACTGTAATGAAGCCAAAAGGTCCAAAACTATATGCCTTAGATTCCTTCTTACCTTCTGATTTGCACTTGCATTGTCTTGTTGAGCTCTTTTGAGCTCTTCTGAAAGGGAAGCTTGCAGTTTCTCAGCTGTATCTCGAGCATGTTTCTCTCTGCTATAAGAATCCACTGCGTCCTGATAAACAAATTAAGCAATTTAGAGAAAATTATATCGATGAAGTAAGCTCTAAGAAATATCCAAACTTAATGACCATTGCCTTGCAAAGCCTACCAACTTGGCTGACTCCTCCTTGGCAAACTTCTCATGGAGTGCCTCAATATTTTCTCTCAATTCCTTAACGATTGAATCCAACTCTTCTTCTTTGACTTTCATTAGCATCTCTAAAAGAAAACGTCAAAGCGTCAAAGCTAATATAAGTCTAAAATTCATCCCAGGAACAAACTCATACTATTGCAACACAACTGTACCCATCTCATTGCATTTTTTCTCGGCCAACTCTAACAAGCTGTTGAGTGATGCCTGCTCTGTAACATAGTTTCCTTCAAGTTGTTGGAACCACTTAATGCATAGCTTGAGTCTTCTTATATAATCTGACATAAGATCACACTTTTCCTAATAGAAGTAATGGAAATCTTTGCATCAATAGACATGAAGCAGATACATATTGAGTTGATATGAAAAACAGTTAATTTTCCACGCACAGCATTGGCTACTTCTATAACGTACTATTAGAACCTTAATTTACAAATTAAGCAAAATTACAATCACTATTACTCTGAAAAATAGTTCATCCACTTACCTTTGTATTATACTTGTTCTTGGTTTTCAATTTCTCAGTGAGCAAAGATTCAATGTCTTCTTTACTAAATTCAACTACCTCACTGTCTGAACTTGCACTACTTGGCGGACAACTAGTTGGAGGCACATCTACAACCCCATTCACCACTGCTAATGCCCGTCGGGTTCTTGCACCAGTAGTTGTAGACGGCATTTTTGGATTCCCTATCCTCCGTCTCTTCTCAAATGAAACCTCACCTGTTGTGTAGTTACTCTGCAAACCAAAACAGTAAACTATCCAAAATTAGCTACTTGTTTGCTTAAACATCAAAATAAGGAATGCTCAGAATCTACGGTACTCTTCCTCAACCAAACAGCGGAACCCACAAAAAAGAATAAGAAAAAACACATAAACAAGAAATACCCAGTAGAGGATTCCTTCACGATTAAAAGAAAAAACTCGACAACAGAAAGGCAAAAACATGGGAAGGTACTATCAAAAAGTTGTCCTAAAATGCACCAAAATGTGAAATTCGTCAATAGAAACTATACAATCAAAGGAAACGAGCATAACCCAAGTACAGACTATGAGAATATAGAGTCAAATGTGTTCTGGAGAAAACAATAAATGCTTACATTAGACGGGGTTGGAAAAGTATGAAGTGGCGGCTTGTTCTGGTTCTTGGGAGGCATTTGAAATTACTCGTAGTAAATTATGGTAATACAGAGAGAGAAAGATGGGATATTGGAAAAATTTACGGATGTGGGACTGTGAATTGAAACCAAAACTACAACATTCTTCTACATCCACGGCTGTTTGCTTTGAACTGCAGTAAACTGCAACATTGATGCTGAAAGTGAAAAGAAAAGCCCTAAATTAGCAATAGAAGAAAGCAAACAAGGGCGCAAAATGGTTGAATTTGTCTGTGTGATTGTTTCTCCGCCCTAATCGGCGGCGGATTAAGAATGCAACGATGGCCTAGATGGAAGAGCAAGATGGGGGAAGGGGATGCTGAAGAGAACGGAGTTTGAAATTTTTTGAAATAGGGATCTGGCGCTACGGAGCGTCTTAGATTCGTTGAATTCAAATACTACGACCAAATGCTGAAAAAGTAAGTGTGGGCTGGGTATAAGGGAATTTTGGGCTGAAATAGTGTGGGTGCAAAGTTTGGGATTTTAAAAATTAAGAAAATAGTCACTTGAGTTATAAATGTGACCATTTAAAATGTGATCAATTTGAATAGATTGACTAAATTGATCACGAGATGAAATTAATACAAATTAATTAAGGAGCTTCTTGAAATCAATGAAACAAAATAACTAAAATACATATCAAATAAATTTATCTTGAAAATAATTTGTAGATTAAAAATATAACCTCCGGAGTAAACTTTGTGAAATAAAAATAAATACGTAATATACATAATATTTTAAAATTAACGGATTATCATAAAATCTAAGGAAATTTTTTTGAAATTTATTTCAAATAATTATTTTGAATTATTAAAAATTCGAAGAAGCTCGATAGTTAATTTATGTCGTGGAAGGTCAAAATTGGGTGTCAACAGTTGCCCCTTTCTTTGGACAGGGTCAATGAAATAGACCCTGTGCAAAGAAATTTGACAAATCTAATTTTGACCGACCACACTTCCATCTCTTTAAAAGAAAGATTGGTATGAATTTGAAGAGATTATGGCCAGACCCTGGTTTTGGATTTCCTACGTATCTCAGGTTATATGAGAATTCAGGTCACTTGTAGTTCAAGACACTTGATTTTGCGCACGATTTTGGAAAAAATTCAAAAGTTATCCCAACATCGAATTATGGAGAAGTTGATATGCTCGGAAAGGAGATTTAAGAATAAATGTTAGAATACAGCCGAGTTTTCAACATTGAGCCCGCCTACATATCGTTGGACTGAGGAATCAGGTTGTTTATAGTTCGACTCCATCGGTTGAAAAGGAAATCTCTTATTTTGAGAATAACCTTTGGTTCCGAAAGAGTGACAAATAAATTGAGTATGAAAAAGAGGCTTGCAACCTTTTAGTCATGAATATGGAGCTCTTCACATCCATAATTAAGAACTTACATGGACATAATTTCCAAAGCTCTTGGTACGTTGTCACTCAGATTGAAGAAGTTGCTTCTGGTGAGAGTTGAAATCGTCTGGATACGAAATTAAAAACTAACGAACTCTGAAAAATGCCCACATGCCTTCTGACAGGGGTGGGGTTGGATTGTGGTGGAAGTCGCTTCTCAGCTCGCGTATGAAGAGTTTGATATTCCTCTTCAGACTATATCCCAGTTCGCTGCTAAGAAAAAGTTTCACGCTGTGTTGCATCCTATTTGATGGTGTCCGTACCTGTGGTTTGTTTGAGAATTCATCCTCTTGGATGCTCTCGACAAAGACTAAGATAAAACTGGTTAGTAGTAAATGAAATATAAATATAAATGTGATTTGTGTGAACCTGGTTTAACATATCATTTTGAGGAAGATGACGATCCAATAACTGATTAACGTGTCACGCTGAAGGAGGTGACACTCCAAAATAATTTAAATTGTCACGCTGAAGGCAAGTGACGCTCCAAAAATATTTAAATTGTCACGTTGAAGGCGAGTGACACTCCAAAAATATTTAAATTGTCACGTTGAAGGCTAGTAGGGGTAGGATGATATCTGACCTTTTGATATAGTAGGTTAATAGGATTAGTTGTGTCTTTATATCTTGTGTTGTCATTATCCGTCTTATATTTGTTACTTTTATCCTGTTTATATACTATCATTTGTTTTACACTTCAATCGTTTTTTCTTCTTTTTTCCCCTTTTTTGTTCATATCTAGTATCTTCTGCTTATGTGGCTTGATATTTTTAATACGAGGGTCTTCTAAAAATAACCTTTCTATCTCTATAATGTAGTGGTAAGGTCTGCGTACATTTTACGCTCTCCAGACCCCATTTATGAAATTCCATTGGTTATGTTGTTGTTTGTTGTTGTTATGTTGTTTTAGCATGAATTTGTTCTATAAATAAGAAATCTCTGACTAGTGGCTGGGATGGTTTTATGCTCCATAATAATAGGTCCATTTTCCCTTTAAATATCAGAGGATTTTTCTTACTTAGTGAGGTTCAAACTTATGACATGTGTCTAACTCACACATTTGATACCAAAGACAAGGTGGGTAACATAAATTACCTTGGTCAGAACCATACTTCGAACAATTTGTTGAAACTGTAATTATTTGATCAGTCACCATTGTTGGCAACCGTGTATACTATATTGATAGTGGATTCCTGTTGTGATATTGTTTAAGGTTGAAAACATACTGAGATCAATTGATGAAACTAATAAGACCTTCTTTTAAAACCACACTCATGTTAGATCTGAAAGAGAACTGGAACTAGAGTTTTGGCATCTGCACCTGGTTTATTTACAAGGTAATTGAAAAGGAAGACTAAAATCTCTAGAAGAAAGTATTCTGTAT
>JBCEWC010011072.1:0-17040 GCA_038996855.1 Solanum aculeatissimum
TTTTGACGTTTTTTTCACAACTTTTTTTCCCTATTTTTAAACCCTTTTTGAGACCTTTTCTTTTGACTTTTTTTTTTGCCTTTTTAAAAAAAATTTAGGACGTTTTTTATTGTTTTTTTCCCCTATATTTTATGATATTTTAAAAACTTTTGACTATATTTTTTAATTAAAACTATTTTAGTTGTAAAAATATAAGTTGTAAAAATTGTAGTTAACCAAAAAAAAGAAAAAGAAAAAAGACTCAACTTAACAAACTTGATAAGTTGTGGCTTCTTTCATGGAATCCCATATTAGAGGTGGATGAGTTTTTTGGATTCATTATATGATTAGATATTTTCACATCTTAAATTAATTTTTAGAGTTGAATTAAGCATAAGATTTATTTTTTCATGGTATAAAATTATGCCCTGATGTTGAACTCCCAGATAGATTAATGTTCACACTATGAGCAATTGGAATGTATATAATCTTTATATGATTTAGACAATTCTTATGACCTCATTTTTTAAAGCTTGAGTAATGCCCAAAATTCAATTCTTTTACATTCTTCCATTTTATATGATATTTAAAAAAAAGATATGGGATAATTACATAATTCGACAAACTTACACACTATAGTTATCAAACATAACAAGCGCTTAAATTATCAACTATAGCAAGAGTTTTTGAAATTCATCTTGTATTACTGATATAATAATTTTTGAAATTTTCTCTATATGAAAAAAAAAAAGTAATAATATATTTGTAATTATCCAAATTATATTGCTATATTTAATAATTAGACCTCCAAACTATTACTATTTCTAAAACTTATTGCGTGCCCGGTGTTTTGAACTCGAATAAGATAATGCACAAAAAGCTAACTAAATCAACCATTTAAAATTTTAGGCGGACATTTGATATCATGATAGAAGACAAGAAGAGGAAGATGGACATTGAGTTCATTTATGCTCCCTCCATCCATCTTTATTGTTCATTATACTATTTTGAAATATCTAATAATATTTATTCAGTTTATAAAATTAACGAATAACCGACCAATTTGTATCTATTTTATTCTTACTAAAAAAATTGTATGCATTTTTCAATGTTTAGTTGACTTATATTTAATAAGAGTGATTTGGTAAATTACTCATATCATTTATTGTTTCTTAATCCCTATGTCAAGTCAATAGTGAATAACTATCATTGAACCGAGGGAGTATCATAGTGAAATGACATAATACACAAATATACCCTTTAACTTGGCCTCAATTTACATTTATGCTCTTCAAATTTGGATATGCACAAGCACACACTTAATATAAAGTCGAACGAATACACACGCATCATACATGCATGACATCTGATATGGAGTCAACCCTTGAGATCTAACCCAATTGGCAGTCTAATTTTTTTAGACTCAGCCTACTTTTTGCCTATTTTGATCTAGTTCCAACACAAGTAAAGGCTACGAAATCAAGGACACAAGCATATACAAGAACAAGTCCCAACTTTGTTATTTAACTCGTCCCAACTTTGTTATTTAACTCGTGCCAACAAAGAAGCACACAAAGACTTAGCCTACCAAATTCATCCAGGCCAACATACTACCCTTGGTAGGCTGCTTGTGCCTTTAAATAGGCCACAACAACCCAGTCATGTGTTAGTCATATGCCTGCCAACTCAGTTGACTGATGTGCTACCAAAATACAACACTTTGATGCTTAAAACTTGAAATTTTATGTGTTCTTAAAGCGATATTAGTAAATTTGATGAGTTTTTGTGTTTGTTTTACAGGATTTCACCGTTGGCATAGTTTTCGGGAAAAGTATGTTGAAGCAACAGTTTTTAGTGATCCACGGAACCCTTGACGGGCCGTGAAATAGTTCAACAGCCATAGATAGGGTGTCGTAGCAATTTCTAATGAGGAGTAAATTTTCTGAATATGACTCTATGAGCATGCAGATGAGTCGCAAATCAATTCATGAGTTGTAGAGTGCAATCATGCCCCGAGGATCAAAAAGTGGAGAAGCTCTGAAATTCCATCAGATGAAACCCTTAACAGGCCGTAGAATATTACATGACCTGTGGATAGGTCTCGTAGAAGGTATCTCCAGGTTCAAGTTGAAAACCACGAAACCCTAACACACGAGCCATGGATTGGAGTACGAGACGTGTACTTACCCCCGGAGTGTGTTGACACAATTTTTCTATTATGTTTTGACTTTGTATTTTAGACATTATAAATAGATTTTTAGGTTATTTTTCAAGAAGTTTGCAGAGAGTTCGTACTAGTTCAGAATTTTTAATAGTTTTAGAGAGAGAAAAATAACTTTTGTGTCTTGATTCATATTTTAATTTTTATTGAAGAGCTGAATTTCTTGTTCATCAATTCCTTTGTGTAAGTGCTAAATTAAGTTATTCTACTTTATAATTCTTGCACCTACACTGATCATTAGTAGCTAAATTTGCAACTAGGGTTGTGGAAATCATGAAGAATTAACGAGATAAAATTGGATATTTTATAATTCTTGAAAGGTGTGTAAGAATGTATTAGTTATTCCTCTTCACTTTAATTGTTTTTAACGAAAGACCTACGTTAGAACCCGCCTAGTGTTACTTTTCAGATCAAGGAGGTAATGAATAGGAAAAGAGGACAATTAACAAAATTCGATTGAGTTGTTCTCGTATAATCAATCAAACTAGATCAAGGAGAGATTGTACTGGGATAAAAAGGTAAGACTTAGTAATGTCACATTGCGGAGATGGATTAAGTTCCGTAATGAAATTTATCTATATGCTTGATCAAAGGTTTAGGTAAACTTAACTTACTATCCTACATCTACACACTGAGAGATTACAATTATCCGATAATGCCGAGTTAGGGAATCATGGGGAACACATCACCCTAGTTAGTTTTTCTACTAGTTACACATCACTTGCATTAGTTTAGTTTTTTATTAGTTTTAATTTGCAAACCCCTTTTTTGTGAGATATATTGGTTAATCACTCCACTTTACAATTGAACTATTCTGGAGTCTACCATATTCCTTGAGGGATTGATCCTAACCTTGATTAGGTTATTTACTTGACAACGACCGCTTTACCTCAAAAAGGAGGTGTGACTTGAGCGACATCATTGACATCTCCAACCGATAGGCTTAATTTAAATTTGAAAATACAAGTTTATCTAGACCTGTTGACATGTCAAAAATGGCTAGCAATTACCTGGAATCGCCAACTGCCCACGCATGTGCATGGAACATGTGAGCAACCTTTAAATTTGGCACCAATGCCTTGCCTTTGGCGCCCAGATTTGCGCTTGCCCTGTATGCATGTGCCATGCCCAGGACCTGCACACGTGTCTGTGCCATGGCACAAGTCCAGCCCTGCACAACTTGCCATTGGGATCCTCTTTCCTGCACCTTTGACCTTGTCCAGCACCTAGTCTCAAACTTGTTTAGCCATGACCTTGCCACATCATAGCCTTGTCTTGCCTTGACTTAGCTTTCCCAACCCTTGTCATGTCTTAACCACATCTAGTCTTGCATTGCCTAGCTTCCCCAACTCTTGCCATGCCTTAGCCACGTCCTGCTTTGTATGCCCTAGCCACGCCACTACCAAGGTCTTCCTTTAGTTGAACTTTATCTTGACTGAATTCAAGGGGCCTTGGCTTGGCTCATCAAGTAAATCACTAGCCAAGCCCAAGCCATTCGAACTATCAAGCTAAGGGTCTGACAAACTTTCCCAACTCGATGATCTCATAGTTCTCGATGAGATAGACTGCCTCATCCGACTAGGCTACTTCGATATAGGAGAATCAAGGTATGCTTTAATCTGATCCTCAAACTGCCACAATGATGTTGTCTTCTCCCAGTTTGCATCATATTCGTGCTTGTCCTTCCAATGAATTAGGAACTCAGTTCGTGTGCTCTTCTTGTGGGATCCATCCAGCCTATGATCCAGAATCTTCTCAATTTGATCTTCAAAATTTTCTCGCACTACAGGTGGAGCACGTTTGGACGCCGACCTTGTTGGATCCTCAACATCTCCGTAAAAAGGCTTCAAAAAGCTCACGTGGAATGTAGGGTGAATCTTAAGTTGTTCCAGAAGGTTCAACTTATAAGCAATTTCACCTACTCTTTCAACTACTTCAAAAGGCCCATCATATTTTGCAATCAATGAGCATTGTTATGCTACTGATTTTCTTCCAAATCTGTGGAGTCAATTTCAACAACACTTTGTCTCCAACTTGGAACTCTAAAGCACGCCGACCCTAATTAACATATTTCTTCATCTATTTTGTTGCCTTCCTCAAGTTGTCTTGTGCCACATCTAGCATTTCTTGCTTGTCATGCATATACTTGTGAGCAACATGATACTTCCCTTGTGTATCAGTCCTAGAGACTTCCAACAGTGTATTAGGTTGCATGCCTAGCACTAACTCAAATGGACTCTTCTCTGTTGTAGACGACCTGTGCAAGTTATAAAAAAATTGTGCACTATCCAACAAGTTAACCCAGTTCCTCTGATTTGCATTCACATAATGTCTGAGACATTCCTCAATCAGATTGTTGATTCTTTCCATCTGTCCATAAGTTTATGGGTGGTTAGCCGTTGAGAACTTTAAATCAATCCCCATCATGTTGAACAAAGAAGTCCAAAATTGACCAGTAAATCGAGCATCCCAATCACTCACAATATCCAATTGAACAACAAAGTTTTTCACAACATGCCTATAAAATAATTCAACAACTATTTAAGAAGAACATAAAGTAGGGGCAACAATGAAGATACTGTGTTTTGAGAACTTGTCAACCACGACCATGATTGATGTTTTTCCATCCACCTTTGAAAACCCGCTAATGAAGTCCATTGAAACAGAAGCCCATGGGCGCTCTGTAATGGGTAAAGGCTGCAATAAACCTGCTTCCTTCTTCCATTCCGTCTTGTCCAGTTGGTACACTAGACATGATTTTACATATGCTTAAATGTCATCCTCCATCTTTGGCCAAAAAATTTTTTGGACAGTAATGTCATTATTCTTTTAATACCCGGATATCCAATATAAATAGTATTATGTATTTATTTAAGAAGTTTTCTTCGTAGTCCATCACCTTGAGGTACAACGACTCTTCCCCTTTGAAATAAAACAGATCGTCCTCGATCCAATACCATCTAATTGTTTCCTCCTTTACTTAATCTAGTAATTTGACATATAATGAATCATATGCAACACTAAACTTAATCTTATCAAGATAATCAGATTCAAGTCTAGTTATTGCATAAACGGCAACAAATACTTCTTAACGACTCAATGCATCAGCCATTTGGTTTTGCTTTCCTAGATTATGTATCGACATAAAGTCATATTTTGCCAATATCTCTTGCCACCTTTCCTGCTTCGAGCTTGATTTTTGTTGAGTCTTGAAGTAAGTATTAGCCACATTGTCCGTCTTCACCACGAACTTTGTTCCTAAGATATACACCCTCCATGTTTGAAGATAATGGAGAACTGCCAGCATCTCCTTTTCATGTGCAGAATATCTTTGCTCCATTTGATTTAACTTCCTGCTCTTTAATGCAATAGGATGATCATTTTGAACCAACACACCTCCAACAACATAGTTCGAGACATCTGTGTGCACTTCAAATGGTTGATCAAAATTTGGCAACCACAATATTGGTTTAGAAGCAATGACCTTCTTCATAGAGTTGAAAACCTTTTCTCTTGATTCTGACCAAGCCTATTTCTCCTCTTTCTTTAGTAAATTCGTCAATGGGGCAACCCTTTTTGAATAGCCAGCAATGGATTTTCTATAATAGTTTGCCAGTCCTAGAAATGATCTTATTTCTTTAACCCCGTTGGGTGCTTACCATTCCACTATTGCCTACACTTTCTTAGGGTTCATGCACACTTGATTTTCACTAACCAAATGGCCTAAAATCTTGATCTCACAACTAGAAAATTCACACTTTTCCATCTTGACATAGAGTTGATACTCTCTACGTCTTTGCAACACCTTTTTCAAATGTAATAGATGATCTTCTAAATTTCTACTATATATGACTATGCCATCTAAATAGACTACTACAAAGTCATCAAAATAATCATAAAGAATATTGTTCATTAAGTTGCAGAAAGTAACCGAGACATTAGTCAACCCAAACAACATTACAAGGAATTCATAACTACCATATCTAGTTACACAAGTGGTCTTTGGGGAATCGCCCTCAACTATGTGCACTTGACGATAACCAAACCTTAAGTCTAACTTAGAAAAGAAACTAGCCTTAGATAGCCTATCCAACAAGTCTTGAAACAGTGGCACCAAATACTTATTCTTTACAGTCACTTTGTTCAATGCCCTATAGTCAACACACATCCTAAGACTGTCATCTTACTTTTTCTGAAATAGAACAGGAGCACCGAATGGATCCTTGGAAAGATGGATCATGCCTACATTAAGCAACTCAGACAATTGCTTCCTCAACTCAGCCAACTCCAATGGAGACATGCGATAAAGAGGTTATGCTGGTGGCACAGATCTAGGAATCAGTTCAATTCTGTAATCAATTTCCCTCCTTGGAGGCAATTCTTTAAGCAGTTCTAGCGGTATCACATCCTTGTATTCATTCAGCAACTTAGCAACATCATTATGAATTTCGAAATGCATATCAAGCTTCACTTCCACCAAAGCAACAAGACATGTAGGTTCACCTCTCTTAAGACCTTTCTCAAACCCAATAGCCGATAACAAGACTATTGCTTCTTTGTTCTTCTTATCTTTTTTAGCAAATGGGTTGATTGCTTTCACAAATTCGGGTCCTTCTCACCCATAAATGCCAGATCATCCAAATAAGGAATTGGGGCCTGTTTGCATTATCATCATCAACACACTTAGTCTGCCACCACAGAATAGCATCCCTACAAAAATAGTGAACTGTCATGGTCAATTTGTCATTTTTACGAACATGGATAGTAGCAAAATAATGCTCCAAGTCCCATAAAACAATTTCTAGTTCTTTTGCCCCACACACACTATCAAATAATTTTAGCTCTGGAATTTTAATCTTGGCATGTTCTTCGCCTCCTCTCAGCAAATTTGCAATAACCACGCGAAGAACATCCACTTCCTCTTTCAGATCTTTGTTTTCCTTCTTAAGCCCCTCAATTTGTGCGCCTACAGAGTCACAAAAATCCTGCAACTTGTACAAATGAGCATTAACAACACCAGGATGAGTCTGCACTACAACATTAATGCCCTGAATTTGTGTCAGGACATCTGTCATGGCTTCACCAGCGTCTGCCATGCCTAGAATGACTTTCAATCGTGCAATCTTTTCCCATAACTCTTTGTATGAATTTCCACCAGCCATATTCGTGTTGAATGACTTTTGCTCTGATACCAGTTGATATAGGTTCAAACTCTTGCGATCTAACCTATTTGGCAACCTAACTCTTTTAGACTCAGCCTACTGTTTGCCTACTTTGATCTAGTTCCAACACAAGTAAAGGCTACAAAATCAAGGATACAAGCATATATAGGAACAAGTCCGAATTTTGTTATTTAACTTGTGCCAACAAAGAAGCACACAAAGACTTAGCCTACAAAATTATTCATCTAGGCTAACATACTGGCCTTGAACGACTGCTTGTACCTTTAAATAGGCCACAACAACCCAGTCATGTGTCTGCCAACTCAGTTGATATCCCCAACTGATAGGCTTAATTTAAATTTGAAAATACATGTTTATCCAGACTTGCTGACATGTCAAAAACGGCTAGAAACTCCCTAGAACCACCAACTACGCATGCATGTGCATGGAACATGTGGACAACCTTCAAATTTGGCATAAATACCTTGCCTTTGTCGCCCAGATTCGCGCCTACCCTGCATGTTTGTACCATGCCCAGGCCCTGCATACGTGCCTATGCCATGGCACAGGTTCTGCCCTGCACAGCTTGCCATTAGGGTCAAATTTCCTGCACATTTGACCTTGTCTAACACCTAGTCTCAAACTTGTTTAGCCACAACCTTGCAACGTCATAACCTTCTCTTGCCTTAGCATGTCCAACCCTTGTCATACCTTAGCCACGTCCAGTGTTGCATTGCCTTAGCTTGCCCAGCCGTTGCCATGCCTTAGCCATATCCTGCCTTGCATGCCCTGGCCACGCCACTGCCAAGGTCTTCTTTTAGTTGAACTCTATTTTGACTGAAGTCAAGAGGCCTTGGCTAGGATCATAAAGTAAATCACTAACCAAGCCCGAGCCACTCGAACCATCAAGCTGAGGGTTTGACAACATCCTACCTAGAAATTTATGTCCTACTTGATGTCCTACGTGTATTATAATATCACGTAAGACTCATGTATCTATTTATTCAACTATATATAAGTTTCAGTGCCTACTTGTGTACACTCAAAATTAGAGGACGCAAATATAAACTAAAATCAAGTTAAAAAATTTATTTATGTATTATTTCTAGTGAAAAACTCTTATATAATATTTATAACTTACAAGGGGATATACATAGATGCTACAGAATAATTTTAGATATAAAACTACTACAGTAATTTTATGCACATACTATGAACATGCTCACATGATTTAAATCATTAAATCCATGCACCTAGATTTCGTAATAATAATCATATGGATAACACCTCATATGTATCTACACATTTAAAATTACTATTTTTAATCTAAAATGCCACTTTAATTTTTTATAGTTGTAGATGACAATGTAGGAGTTAAGAGTTCTTAGTACATTCATGGTTTGTTTCACGATTTTTAATTAAAGGTATTTTTAGGCCCAAAATAAAATACATTTCTGTCCTACAAGAAATACAAACAACAACAACATACCCAGTGAAATCCCACAAGTGGGATATGGGGAGGATAGAATATATGCAGACCTTACCAATACCTCGTAGAGGTAGAGAGACTGTTTCTTGGGAACACTCATATCAAAAACCCATAAGTAGAATAAACTAGATATGGAAAAAAGGAAAGAAAAAGAAAGGGAATAAAAAGAGTGACTAATAACGAAAAGCACACGATAGTATGTAAATAGGATAAAATTAACATATATAAGACAGATAATGACAACACAGGATATAAAGACATGACTAGTCCTACAACCTTACTATACCCCACAGTCAGACCTCAACCTAACCCTACTAACCTATTAGTCTGCTACTCTAATTTGCGACTTCCATTTCTTCCTATCTAAGGTCATGTCTTCGGTAAGATCAAGTTTCACCATATCTTGTCTGATCACCTCCCCCAATACTTATACGGTCTACCTCTACTCCTTCGTGTAACTCCTAAATCAAACCTCTCGCAACTCCTAACAGGAGCATCGGTACTTTTTTTCTGAACATGTCCAAATCATCATAGTCTCGCTTCCCTCATCTTATCAGCCACAGGGGCTACCTCTAGCTTCTCCTGAATGGTGTCATTCTTAATCTTATCACTCGTGGTATGTTCACACATTCATCTCAACATCCTCATCTCCGCGACCTGTGTCTTCTGAACATGTGAGTTTTTGATTGGTCAATACTCCACTCCATACAACAAAGATGATCTAACCACCATCCTGTAAAACTTACCTTTGAGTTTACATGGTATCTTCTTATCACACAACACTCCAGAGGCAAGCCTCCATTTTATCCATGTTGTCTCAATGCAGTGTGTGACATCATCATCGATATCGCCACTGATCTGGATGATGGACCCAAGATATTTGAAGTTTTATTTTGGGAATAGGTTGAGTGACAAGAGTTACCTTAATGTTTGCTTTATCCCTCACAACACTAAATTTGAATTCAAAGTATTTTATTTTAGTCCTGCTCAGTTTGAATCCTTTGGATTCCAAAGTGTGTCTCCAAACCTCTAATCTATCATTAACTTTAGCCCAAGTCTCATCAATCAATACTATATCATCTACAAATAACATACACCATGAAACCTTTTCTTGAATAGACCATGTCAGCTCTTCCATCACCAAAGCAAACAGAAAAGGGCTTAACACAAATCCTTGATGAAGTCCCATCTCAACAGAAAAATACTCTAAGTCTCCTTCTACCATTCTTACTTGAGTTTTGGCTCTATCGTATATGTCCTTAATCACCCTAATATATACCATTGGAACATCTTTCACCTCTAGACACCTTCATAGGACATCTCTCGGAACTTTGTCATAGGCCTTCTTGAGATTAATAAACACCATGTGAAGGTCCATCTTTCTTTCTCTGTATTTCTCAACTAATCTCCGAACATGATGAATTGCTTCTATAGTCGACTGCCCCGATATGAGTCCAAACTGATTCTCTGAAATAAACACTCATTTTCTCACTCTCATCTCCACCACTCTCTCTCAGACCTTCATAGTGTAGCTTAACAACTTGATACCCCTATAGTTGTTACAGTTTTAAATATCACCCTTGTTCTAATATAATGGAACCATTGTACTTCTCCTCCATTCATCGGGCATCTTGGCATTCTTCATAATAGCATTGAACAGTCTAGTCAACCACTCTATGTCATCCTTGATCATGTTCTTCCAAAAATATACTGGAATCTCATCGGATCTGATCGTCCTCCCTCTTTTCATCCTACTAATAGCACGTCTAACCTTCTCAACTCTGAACCTCCTGCAATAACCAAAATCTCGATGACTTTCAGAGTGTGCCAACCCACCCATCTCAATATCTCTATCTCCTCTTCTATTTAAGAGTTTAGGAATGTAAGCTTGTCACCTTAGCTTAATGGAAGTCTCATCCACCAACACCTCACCATTCTCATCCTTAATACACTTCACTTGGTCCAAGTCGCGAGCTTTCCTTTCTCTCTCTTTAGTGAGCCTATACAATATCTTATCCCTGCCCTTATTACTTAACTCCACATATAGGCGCTCAAATGTTGTTGTCTTAGCACTCGTCACCACCATCTTTGCTTCTGTCTTTGTAGTCTTATAAATCTCTTTAAGCCTTCACTTTTCATCCTCATCCCTACCCTCCAACCACTTCGTAAAAGCAATCTTATTAACTTTTACTTTTCCTTAGGCTTCGTCATTCCACCACCAATCGCCTTGACGTCTACCAAATGTCCCTCTCGAAATCTCTAATACCTCGATAGCTACTTTTCTAATACAACCAGCAGTAGGTCCCACATATTATTTGCATCTCCGACACTACTCCAAGCCTCTAAACTACTCAGCTTTTCTTTCATCTCTCGTGAAAGGGAAAGAGTCAGGCCTCCCCATCTAATCCTTGGTAAGACTTTAAAAGTCTTCTTCTTCTTTTCTCTCTTAATCTCTAGATCCATCACTAGAAGCCTATGTTGAGTGGAAATATTTTCACTCAGAATAACCTTGCAATTCTTACAAAGGCTTCTATCACCCTTTCGGAGAAGTAAGTAATCAATTTGAGTCTTGGCTACCCTACTATGAAAGTTAATCATGTGATTTTCCCTCTTGAGGTTGTTAATTTAATTTATTCCTAAATGTCTATTTAGATATTCTCTTCATTTTTGTTGATAGTTTTGCGAGGTGACTTTGGCAATTGTATATTCATTAATAAATATGATTTTGTTATGAAAGTACAAAGTAAAACAGAAGAAGAAAGTAGGGTAGAAGAGAGAAGACTTCTTATTACTCTTGAATAATAATTAGATGTATTTTACAAAGAAGAAAACCCTTATATTTATAGGGAAAAATTGACTTGGTCTCCAAGTAAGAAACTAACTTGGTCTTCAAGTAGGATTCCTAACTCTTAAAGAAATCTACATAATAGAAATTCACTACAAATTAAATATGTTTATAACACTCCCCCTCGAATGTCTATGTTCTAGACTATGTGCCTCGTTAAAACCTTACTAAATAAAATCCCATAGAAAAAAATTCTAGTGAAGGAAAAAAATACACATATCTAATAATACATATTATTAGATACCTCATTAAAAACCTTACAAGGAAAACCCAATGGGACAAAACCTTGTGAGGAAAAAAGAGTACATTGCGTATTAACTCCCTCTAATCAAAACACCAATCCAAAGACTTGAATCTTTGCATCCCAATCTTGTGTACCATCTTCTTGAAAGTTGCAGTTGATAGAGACTTGATTAACAAATTAATCATATTGTCACTCGAATGAATCTGTTGCACATTTATGTCACCATTCTTTTGAGCTCATGTGCGTAGAAAAGCTTTGGTGAAATGTGTTTTATTCTATCTGCTTTTATGAATCCTCAATTTAGGATCAAAGAGTTTTGCAAGTTCCTCACTTCAACTTCTTTAAGCAAACAATCTATTGTCTTTTGAAAAGTCTTTAAGAGTTTCAATTCAAGCTATCAACTTGCATAACAATATGAAAGATTCTTGATTAATTTTAATCAATATGAGGATTATAAACAAGTTTTTCAAGAACTTGTATATGCTTCACGCATTTTAAATCCTTCAAATACTTTCATATCAATTTTGTCCAGTGACAATATTCAATATTAAATGCATAACATTTCTAGTGTCTAGACTATATGTTAAATAACCTTTACGTTTATCAAGATGCATCATTTCACTTGATAATTAGAGCATGCTTTAATACATTGAGAATTTAGATCCTCATAATCTTTTACAATATTGCGCTATATTGTATCAAAGATATCATTGACAAAATATATTTTTTTAATTTGCAATGCGACATAACTTGTTGAGATCTCATCACTTTATTATTTTCAGGTAGCTACCTTTCTCATGAGATTTCATGAAGTGTTATGTCATAAGCTCTTCAAGAGCACATTACCTCTTAATTATGATCCTTTTGATCATTTGCTTCTTTCATTTTCAAGAATTATCTCATTTGGGATCAATTGCATGTTTCATGAATGTCATAGACTGTGTCCTTCAGGGACATTCAATAAGAGTATTTCAACTCTTAGTTTCTTATTATCTCCCCTTTATGTTAGACAACTAACATATATTCCAATTTATCTTGGAGAATTCATCTTTTATGCATCATAGTATATTTATTAATTATATACTACATATCAAATTTTTTAGATGGAAATTATATGGTCCTTGACCATAAATTCATTTAAGGAGAATTTCATCATAATGTATTAGACATATGCATATTTTTGTCTATAATTTGTCATATTTCAGACCATGAAATTTTGTTCTCATAAGCAATGATTGACCATTTATCTAAGACATTTAATGTCAATCAGCTTGGATATTTATCAATATCATCAAGACGAATTGTTTTGATTATGTATTCTGAAAATTGTGCTCTTAACTCAATTATCTTGCACAAACAATTATGCAAATGTCAAACTTCAGGTTGACAATAAATGTACATTTGATCATCTTATAGATGCATCCATTTATAATATCACATGACGGTGAACGGGCCCATATTCACCTTTCGTACTTTCAGAATTTAAGGGATTCAGTCCCAATATTAGTTGATCCAATCAACTTATCATGAGAACAAACAATCTTTGAAGAATCTTTTATTTCTTCAATATATGTATAATAAATAAATTTCGAGTTTACCATGACATGTTGAGCAAATTTATTACTCGGGGAGTACTTTTCATATTTATTTCTACTCAATTACTCTATCTCTCTTATGGAGATGAGTCGTGATGATATTACAATAAAGTGCACATTCATTCATATTGAGAAGTTTTATTGAATATTATCACATTCACTTCAGGGAATGGATCTTTATTTGTAGCACTTATCAAAAAGTTCTCATTCTTCAAGAATAGAACACAATCATATTAGCATATCAATTTATGCATCAGGACTTTAACCCGATGTCTTACCCTTTTGGTGCGATAAAACTTGAATCTTTTCATTCTTTCATCGTCATAGAACCATCACCAATCAAGTGATTTATTTTTCTTTCAGGTTGTGCAAAATAATTTGTTACATCAAATTGTATGATGTTAACATGATTTTCAGTGATACAATTTACTTCAAAATTTTTCTCTTTCTTTTTTAGTGATGCTTTGATAAAACTCAACCAAATGTTTGGGAGTACAACACTCACTTATATAGTGATCTTCTCCATCACATTGATAACACCCTTTTGGTGGTAATTTTTCTTTGGTGAATAATTAACACTAGAAAAGAATTTTGTTCTTGCCATTATCAGGATCACAATCAGATCCATGACCTTTTCCATGCCTACCATGGTAGGCATACACCTCATTCACTTAAGAGAAGTGGTGTAGATCTAGTAGGTCAATTCTCATGATTTTTCATCAATAAATCATTATTTTATTCGATCACAAGAATATGAAAAATCAGTTCATAATACTTCTTTTCTCGATATTGTTGTTGTAACAACACATTCGAGGCATGAGACGTGGAGAATGTCTTTTCTATTATATCAATATATAATCATTTCTCTACATATTTCAATTAATAAGTGATTCTGAACATAATAGAATCATACTCATGAATAGATTTAAAAGTCTTCTAGCCTCAGATGCATCCAATCATATCATGATTTTGGATGTATGACCATCTTCAAGTGATCATATCTTTCTTTTCGGCTTTCCCACAAAACAAGTGAATTCTTGGCTGTGAGATATTCAATTTTCGAAATTTCATCAAGATGATGATGTAAGAATATCATAACTTTAGCACAGTCTTGTTTTGATGCTTTATTTTCATTCGTAATGGTGTCTCCAAGACACTAAACATCCAACACCCATGAAGGGTAGTTCTTGCCCAAACTATGAAAGGCAACGAACTCAAGTTTCATAAAGTTAGTCATATCAATAAAAAGAAAACAAATAAATATAAATAATACCTTAGTCTTGAAACTTAACCTTCGCTCTTTAAGACGGTAGAGTCTCGTGCTGATAACGTGTTATGAAAGTATAAAATAAAAGAACAAGAAAGTAGAGAGAAGATTTCTTATTACTCTTTAATAATATTCTGATGTATTTTACAATGAAGGAAACTCTTATATTTATAAGGAAAAAACCCTTATATTTATAAGGAAAAAATTGATTTGGTTTCCAAGTAAGAAATTGACTTGGTATTCAAATAGGATTCCTAATTATTAAAGGAAACCAAATAATAGACATTCACTACAAATTAAATATTAAATATGTTTATAACAAGTGTTGACATTCCGAAGGCGCAACGTTGTGACAACTCGCTAAAAAATAATAATATTAAAGAATTTAAAAGAAAAAAAAAGAATTTAATTTTTTATCTTTAGAGTCGCCACCTAATTTTAAGGATAATTAGGAAACCAATTAGTTATTTACAAAAAAAATATAGTCTGCGAACCAAAAATTCTGAGTAAGGGGTTCAAGTTATTCTGAAGGGAAGGTATTAGCACCCTTCATAATCCACAACTGTGGGTCCCGGCTGAACTCATTTTTTCAAATTGAGGAGATAAACAATATATCACAAGTATAATAAACATGAAATATACACAAATAATAAAATAAAGAATGAATTAATCTAAACTAAATTTTTTCGTCTTTTTTAAATGTGGAGGCCTCGAAATCCGACGGATAAATTTTTCATCGGCCATGTTTAACAAATAATATAGACGTAAAATTAACCTAACATTTCTAAACTTTAAAATATAATAAATATCAAACTAAACTAAATTTTTCCGTCTTTTTTAATGGGGAGACCTCGAAATCCGACGGATAGATTCGTCATTGACCAATTTGTATTTTCAAACTAAAGGTAACTCACGGTGTATAAATCAATATGAAATTAGTTAAAGAAAAATAATGAAAACTTCACACTTCAATCAAATAACAATGACAATTAATAACAATCAATGAAAATAAAAAATGAACAACAACAATAATACATAACTAAGGCATCATTAATATTACTGAAAAACATCTAAGTGGAAAAACACTTGATAAAAATGATAAGAAGAGTAATATTTAGGACAATAATAATAAATGATTAAAGTCAAAGAAATAAGACGAGACAAACAATATAAAGTTAACATATAAAAATTAATCATAAATTGCAATAATAATCACACAAAATAAAAAGAAATTAAAATGACCCACAATGATAACCATGGGAAACTAACATATTAGTGGTAAAACAAAACCAAAGAGCAAACAAATGTTTAAAAAAAAAAGAAAAAAAAAGAAAGGTATAGAAATACCATAGTGAAGAGAAAGTGATGGAGAGGGTTAGGATCTGGATGGTTGATAATTTGTTGCTGTTGTTGGTGCGTTTTTCGGTCAGATGGAGGTCACTTTTTGTGGTTCTCGCCGGAGCTCGTTGGTTGTTGGTGGTGATGGGTTGGTTTGGAGCTAATTTGGGGTGAAATTTTGGGCGTTTTTGGGTGGTTTTGAAGGTCTAAAAATGGTGGGATTTTGGGGCTGGTGGGAGGTCTGAAAATGGTGGGATTTGGCCGCTATTCTGGTGGTTTTTGTGAGTGTTTCGATGGGGTTTGGGTTGGGGTTTGTGTTGCTGCGTTTTGGGGGTATTTTTTTGTGTTGTTTTCTGGTGGATTTGGACGAGTATCGGTGTTGTTTGGTGGCGGAAATGGGGCTGGTGTGGTTGCTACTAGTGGTTGCGTGTGTTTCGGGTTTCAGGATGATTTTTGGGTTATTTTTCGGGCATTTTTCAAGTGTATTTGGAGGATTTGGTGACGACATTAATGACTGTTCGAATGATTATTTTTCGGTAGGGAGTTTGGGGTCGGGGTTTTGAGGGTGTTGCTGGATGGTGGTTCGCTGCAGGTTTTTTGGGTTGTGGAGTTTTGCGGGGTGGTGCCGCGGCTGTGGGTCATGGTGTTGAATTGTGATTGTCTGGTCTGGTGGCGTTAATGGTGGTTCCAGGTGGCTGAAAACAGAGGGAGTTTTGTTGGTCTTGTTTTTCGGAGCTCGGCGGAGACGAGGAAGAGCAGGGAGAAAGGGGTGGGGGTCAGGTTTGGAAGCTGTTGGTCGCGTGGTGGGCTGCGAGGGAGACGAAACCTGCTGAACTGGCGATTTTCCGGTGGTTTTGGTTTGGTTTTGTCGGATTCCGGCGAGGGCTGCCGAAACAGTAA
>JBCEWC010011073.1:0-17039 GCA_038996855.1 Solanum aculeatissimum
TTTGGTCCAAAAATGTCCTTATCATTGATACTTTGGTCCAAAAATGTCCTTATTGTTACCAAATGGATCAAATATATATATATATATATATATATATATATATATATATATATATATTCTTTTTAAACATATTATGTTTCTAATAAAAATATTATTTTTAAAAAGTTCTTTTCTTTTCTTTTTTTTAAATCACATTAACTAAAAAATGTATCCTATTTTATCAATTTAAATAAAATATTATAGCCCTGTAACAAATAATATGTGTCATAAATATAACATCATAATAGATACAACATTAATTTTTATTTAGATAACGATAAAAATAGTAATTATAATAAAGCAAAAAAAATTAATTTTTAAATTTTTTCTTGAATTGAAGTAGAATAAATATTTACTAATTAAAAAATATTATTAGAAAAATAATGTGTTCAAAAATAAAATAATTAATTAATTTATTTGAAAAAGGTATTTTTGACCCATTAAATAACAATAAAAGCAATTTTGGACCAAAGTATTGATGGTAAGGATATTTTTGGACCAAACTATAAATGAAAGATATTTTTGTTCCTTCCATATAGTTTAAGAGCATTTTTGATCATTTTTCCTTTTTGTAAAATCAAAAAATGGTTTCTCAAGTTCTTATTTTACCCCAAGATCATCACTTACACCTGGATTCCTTTCCGTAGGTGTTTCAAAGCCATACTCAAAATGCCTAAAAGCCATAACTCAAGGGCTGGCAGAGGGACTGACTGTAGCAACTGAAGTACTAGCGCCAATAACTGTGGGACTAGCTGCAACAACTGAGGTACTGACACCAACAACTGTGGGACTGCCAACAACAACTCTATCCTTTTCTTGTGCAGAATGCTCCCCCTCTTGTTTAGACTGCTCTAACTCCTTACCTGATTTCCTAGGAGTTAGAGCTACCTCAGAAATGGCATATTCCGCAAGACTTTCTAATTATTATTCTTCATCCTCTTCTTCTGTTATAACTAACTTTCCTTCTCGAACTTCTTGTAGGAACATCAGGTTTAATTATTATTTTGATCACTTCGAGCCATTGTTGTAGAAAGTCTTGTACAAAATAGAGATAATCTATTAGTTTGATCAATCACTCTTAATAAAGACAAAAATAAAGTAACTGTTAAAGTTGATAAAACGGCAATTGCAACAATTGCTGAAATAACAATCTATTTATTTACAGCAAATAGGGGACTTTCTATAAAACTTTAGCAACTATTTCATCTATTTACAACAAATTCTCAAATTATTGCAGGAGATACATATTTTTCAAGTTTGATACAGAAATCACAATCAAGAACATCCCTAAATGAACAACATATGTTCTTTTCTTATAAAAAAAATACAAGAATAATCAATAACAATCTATTTAAAAGCAAATCACTACATGAATGAAACAACTTTCAAAGGAGCTGCTATAGAAACTTCAGTTGCTTCACTAACTGTTTTAAAAAGTTTAGCAGTTGTTATAAGTACTTCACCAAATAGTGTAAATACTTTAAAATTGACCAACCAACCATAAACACCAATATTTTTCTCACAAAAAGTACAATAACCAAAACAAAGAACAACAATATCATAGCAATTATTGTGAGTACTTCATCAAATGATATAAATCATATATAACTAAAAGTGGAAAGATCCTAATCTCAAAGTTGGATTATCATTTTTCTCCTACACTATTGCTAAAACATTAATTAACTAATTAGTTTTAATTGTGTCCTTACATTAAACACAAATACTATTAATCATCTCATAAATTGTTAATTAAATATTCAATAGTAAATTTTAATTATCACAAGGGAGAGTTACACATGCCAATGTCAAATTTATCACATTCTTTCCGTTATAACTTAGTCATGTTGTATGATAAATTAATATTAAAAGTAAGTTATGATTATCAAGAAGACAAAAAGACTCCTATTTAATTTTTCAATAAATTAGCCATGATAATATAGACTTAGGCGTTGCAGATGCACCTTTAGTTCCTTGGTACTATATAAAATCACAAATAGTATATTGAAATTACTACTTCATCCCTCAGTTAAGATTGTTGGTTTTGAGGAACTAATGAAGACCAAAGGTTACGACAATTACATAGAAAATTGATGGCCTCTTTAATTTTTAGCTGAAAAATCTTTAATAATTTACTCCCTCTGTCCCATTTTAATTGAATTTGTGAGGTAATGCACACATATTAAGAAAAACATTCAAAGACAAAATCCAAACCATACTTTTCACTATTGCCCTTTGTAAAATCATAAATATTTACTGTAATTTATCTCTTAGAAAATATAAAAACTCAATAAATGAAAGGGCAAATATGAAAAAAGTTTCAAACATTCAACTTGAACTTTAAACAATTCAAATATTCTGAATATTGAAAAAAACCTTAAAATTCAATTAATTTGGGACGGAGGAAGTAATTTCTTTCATCTCCCTTTACCTGATGTCTTCCTATTTAAAGTCGTCCTAGAAAGGGAACTGAATTTACAAATCTCGTCAAATTTTCTTGTTAAAGTATGATAATTCTTTCTTATAAATTAACAACCATTTTCTCATCTTTGTTATATCATTTCTTTTTTCTTTTTTGATTTTCTTTCCTCTCATAGCCATAGATCACAGAAGAAAAGTTGTCATCGATCTTCGTAGGACTGTTAAGGGTAACAACATTATGGTTGCATTTTGATCAAAGATGTTATAATTGATAGATAGTAAAAGAATGTTTGGAAGAAAATAATATTGTTCTATCATATTGTATGAATTACAAACAACTAATGAAATTTTAGTACTATTTTAGAAAAGTGCTTATAGTGATGACCATTTGTAACTGATTTTCTTATTTGTTTTACATATTTTTTTTTATAATGTATTCTTGTTTTAGTTGAATGTATTCTCTGCTTGTATATGAAATCTGTGTTTAGACTTTACATAATTATTAAAATGGAACACAATATTATATTTCTTATTTCCATATGAAATTAAAAATTATATTAGTGAAATATTAGATATTTTATTATATGCAAATCATTTGTGTTTTACATGGATAATATGAAATATTCTATAAACATGTTGAATAACTGTACATGCATTTATAGTTCGTGCATTATCTCATGAATTAGTATATTGTCGCTTTAATAATAAAGATACATAAAAGTATAAAGTTGATTGAATTTTGAGGGTTTTTTCAAACACACACTGTTACACTTAAGTATGTGAAACATTATTAATAGGTAAAATTCTTCTTATATAAACCATCATTTATACTTTTTAGTGCAACATTAAATTCTACAAATAGTTAGTTAACATTTCCAATCTAATTTTTGAAGATATCATCATCATCATCATAAAAACAAAAATAGTCAACACCTTGAGTTGTTTTAGGTGAAGTCGAACATTATAATAAAATGTCTAACGACTATCAACAAGGGTTGTGGTAAAGTAGTAAGTAGTCTTTCATTCTTAATCAGAAGTCTCGGATAATATGGATACTTATGTGGATCATGCTTTTCATATAATATAAGTGTATAGAAATTGGTACACTTGGCTACATGAGCAATGCGAGTACCCAGAAATTAGAACTTTAAAATCGAGGAACTAACGATTAACACCAATATTTTTCTCACAAAGAATACAACAATAATAATCAAAGAACAACAACACCCATAGCAGTCGTTGTCAATACTTCATCAAATGATGTAAATACTTTAAAATCAAGGAACCAACCATCAACTTAAATATTTTTCTCACAAAGAGTATAACAATAAAAATCAAAGAACAATAACAACTATAACAGTTGTTGTAAGTACTTCAACAAATGATGTTAATACTTTAAAATCGAGGAACCAACCATCAACTTAAATATTTTTCTCACAGAGAGTATAACAACAAAAATCAAAGAATAATAACAGGCATAGCAGTTGTTGTAAGTATTTCAGCAAATGATGTAAATATTTTTAAACCAAGGAACCAACTATCAACTTTAATATTTTTCTCACAAAAAATATAACAACAAAAATCAAACAACAACAACACCCACACCCGAAAATCTTCAAAGAGTACAACAAATCAAATAATACAACAAGAAAAATTCTACCCAAGTAGATATATATTAGGGATAACAAAATACATCTACTTTTTTATCTTCTTAAACCTAAATAATCATTTTTACAAGAAAAATCGAAATCATAACTAATGAAAAATTTAAAAATCTTCAAATTTTAAAAATATACTAACCCTAACAATGAGAAGAAGCAATGAAGATGACGACGATGAGGTGGTGAAGATGGCGGCGGCGAGAGTACCAGTTCTGGCGATGACGAGAGTAAAAAGAAACGGAGAAAAGGAGAAGAAGAGGAAAACCAAACCCTATTTTTCGCGGTTCTACTCTTGATCGAAAGAAAAGGAAGAAGGAAGTTGAAAAGAAAAGTGAAAAGAAGTATATCAATGGCTTCCCCTATGTTTTTTAAATTTTTTAAAAAGTTTTATAGAATTTTTTTTAAAGAGTAACTTCTGAAGTTTTTAAAATGTTCACTTTACCTCCTAATTAATTTAATCCTATTTAATCTTTAATTAGTAACAACTTTGATCTTGGATGATTAAAGTTGTCACCTTTTTTAATTGTACCACTTAAGTGATACCTATTGCTCAATTTCACTAGTTCCAAGTAACAAAAATGATTGTCAAACAATCGAATTGATCCCATAAGGACTTAATCGCAAACAAATTGGTGATTATCTATTAAAGTTATAAGAACAAGTATTTTCCAGTTCATGAAAGTTGTTTGGTTGTTGTTTATACCACTTGCATTGAAAGCAATAAAAGTAAATTGTTAAAGATCATATACAAGTTGTTGACAGAGTTATCAGGGCCTAGGGCTATGATACTGCCATATTTATTTACCTTTGTTAAGCATTATTGAGATATATATTAGATTAGATTGGTGAGTCACAGGATTGATAAATGGTCAGATTTTTTTTGAGCCTCTAACCTTCTATCCAGCCTCACAACTACATTATTGAGTGGGGACGATCAACTAATCTGATGCATTTATATATCTTATTGTATTTGACACAAGTAAAATAAAAACTAGATATGACTCCATTCGTCCTCAGCCTAAACCTATGTTGAATTTATTGGAGACTCATCGGAGAAGAAGCTCGATAAAAAGGATCAATGGCAACACACAATTAAAGAAAAAAGTTAATAGGGCAGGGATCTCGTATTGTTTCTTCAGACAATACAAAATAATAGTTTTACTTTTTTGGTTATTTATTTTCACTCCCACGTAAATAGTAGTTTTGTTATTTAAGATAGCTAATAATTAGGAGATAGTTGGGATATTTGTTATCTTTCCCAGGACTCCCATGTAAGTTTACTTCGTTGTAAATAGTGGTAGTTTGTTATTTATGGTAGCTAGTAATTAGGTTGGTTGAGAAGTTTATTATTTTATTTTATTTTGCTATATAATTTGTATTGTACAGAGGTATATCAACATTAAGAAACATTCAACATAATCTTCTTCTTTTCATATTTTGTTGTCTTTCAACCTACTCCGCATAATAAACTTATATTCGTATCTATATTCTCTTGAGTTCGAGAAGAAATTATCTCTTTATCTTATGGGTGGTGAAACCACAAAAGAGTAAAAAGAAAACTAAGAGAACAAAACATGAATGATAGAAATCCACAATCACAATCAATTAATAAAAGATGATGTTCATACTATGATTATAACCCTAGATTTAGAGCTTTTATCAAGTATGAAAAAAGTTGAAGAAGTAACCATACAAGAATGGTTCTTTGTTCTTTCTCTGTTCTCCTAATCTATTCATGCATTCTTAAAAATGACCCAAGTATGAATACTTATATCATTTTAAAAACTTATGAGGTTGCACCAAGTTAGACTGGGAAAAGGGGTCTGCATTATCTCACAGCAAAAAGCAGTCTACTTTGCCTTCCCTCTTGCGTCGCGGGGACATCTAGCTTGCCTTCTCCTTATCTTGTGTTAGAATCAAGTGTTTTGATCATGACTAAATGAATCAGGTTCACTAGCTAGGAGATGACCAATGCAAAATGCAGGAAAAAGAAGAAAATCATATTTAAATAAACAAGACACCTAAATAAGGAGAACTAGGTTCCTGCACAAGAAAAGGTTCCCTACTAGGGAGAACTATATGAGGTGACATCAAATCCTAGAACAACTACTTTTGGGCATAACAGTTTGGCAATCCAGTAGCAAAAAGCAATGAGCAAGTACGGAGCAGAAGATTGCACAAAAGAAGATCTAGAGTTAGGTGTTTTTGAAGCTTTGTTTTGTTTCATTTAGAGTCATTGTTGAGTGACAATGTGACCTTTTTGAGAGAATTAGAACAAGGAGTAGGTTTGATTTCTTGTTGGGGTAGAGAATTTGATTGTGGTAGATCGGTAGCTTTGTTGAGAGAAAAGTGAGAGAGTGATTATTGAGTTGTAGTCGTGACATTGCTCGTTTGAGTTAGTAAAGTAGTTGAAATCATACTGTGTGTAGATAATAATGATTGTTTCTCCCTTGAGCAAAGAGTTTTTTCACTATAAATTTTGTGTTGTTCTTCTGTCTGTGGTTTGATTCCAACCGGCTTTATTATAAGAACGTGATTCTTGGTTTTACGGGGTTCTAGGTATTTCATCTTGCTTAGGCTGCAAACTTCAGCAAGGGTGGGTTATTTTTCAACTGTCTAATCCATCCAAAATCTATGAGTTAGCATAAGATAATTTTATATTGAGTTGATTTTTAAGTGATCTCCATTTTGCCCAAATCTAACCCATTTTTCAGATTTACTTTAATTTGAGTTTATTATTTGAGATTTACTTTTGAATTTTTCTATGTGTTCTCTTTTTTATATCACGTATCTTATAATTTATAAATATGATGTCGTACAATTTTCCCTGCATTAGACTAACACATTTATCTACTAATGCAAACAATAACCATTATTAAGTTTTCAATACTTCCCAGAAGCTTTAAAATAAAAAATGAATTTTGAATGAAATATAAGAGAGGATAATTGAAAATAAAAATAAAGGTATTTTGCTAAAACTAGATCTCTTTATGAAATATTTTGATTTGTAAAATTTGTTGTTTTAATGACTGACCTAGTTGAAAGCTCCCTATTTCAAGTTGAAGCTTTGACAAAATTAAGGACTAACATGAGATGATATGCTAATAACAAGAATATTAGTGACCCAAAAATATCAGGTAGTGTACTTTAGAATTATTCCAATTGATGAAGGTAGATTTATTTTCTGGTGTATAAAAGTATTCATATTTGTCATATTACTTTATCTAAAATGATATCGTACAATGGAATAAGATGATTACTTAAAATTCATCCACTAGAAGTGACAATTATTCTTTTCAAAAAACACACTTTTTTCTTTTAAATATTGGGTCAAGATCCATTTATAATTATTTTAGTTCAAGTAACTTTTGAACTAATTTAAATTTATTTCATTTATTGACTCATTTTATTTTAATTTATTCGACTGATACTTTTACCTATGTACAATAGACTTGACTTTGTGGGTTACGAATTCCGCGTGAACCTTCAAGAGTAGTTGGGAGAAGTTGAGAAAATAATGAGAAACGTCAGTAGGTTGATGACCTATTCATTCTTCCTTTTCTTGTTGGCATATAATTGAAATGTTTTTGGCCCAATTGATTTCTTTATTTTTTTAAAGTTAAAAATATGATTTCAAGTGAAGTGGTTGGCTTTCTACGTTCCTCATACATAACGAATGAATTTTGTAGGTAGTGACAACAAAATGGGGCAAAGCAGACACAAGGTGGGTTGGGTTTAAGTTTATGCAAAAGGTGCGGATTTAAAGTTGTGCGGGGTGTGATGAAGTGGTACAAAAGGGGTTGAAGTAGTTCTTTTATTAAATTAATGCGAGACAAGACTGTAAACGATAAAATTTTGCGTTGAGAAAATAATCAAGTACGAAAATATTGCAACAATTTGTAGTATTTAATTTCAAGTATGTGAGTGTTACAATCTCTAGAAATTCTCTTATTCGCCTTTTCAAGTGTAAATTCAAGGGCTCTTGAGCTTGATCTTGAATCTGAGATTTGTTCTTGAAGTTTTGATTTGTTCTTGATCTTGATCTTGAAGTTTGGATTTGTTCTTGAGTTTGATCTTGAAATTTGGATTTGTTCTTTAGTTTGATCTTGAGTTCAAGAGTTTTTAAGATTGTTCTTGAACTTGAATGCTTGAATGTTTGAATTCTTGAACTTTGTAGAGAAATTTGCGGCGTTTGATCCACGAGCTCTATTTAGCTTTTTGTTAGAATTCTTGATCTTGTTTTCTGAATTATGAGGACCCCTATATATAGTTGTAGAATTAGATGAGGTATGATGGAATCAGACTTCCTTCCCGCCAATCAAATTTACGGTGACATGACACAAGAAAAGTGATAGGAACAAGTTTCTTTCAAGTGACGTGTTGATATTTGATTGGTTGGAAAACATCACTTGTACATGTGACACTTTTTACTGATCTTTGATTGAGATAGGAATGCCATGTCATTTTGACACATGACATGATCCTATTGACTTCTTTATTTGACTTGTCATGCCACGTTATC
Source organism: Solanum aculeatissimum (assembly GCA_038996855.1). Lineage (NCBI taxonomy): Eukaryota > Viridiplantae > Streptophyta > Magnoliopsida > Solanales > Solanaceae > Solanum > Solanum aculeatissimum. Next base: position 8,641 of record JBCEWC010011073.1, read on the forward strand.
CGACACGTGGCGTCAAGTGGGTCTCTAGGATGAGAGGATATTGAGCCTTGTAAAGTGGGTAATCTTTTGTAGCACAAATAAATGAATTTAGACTTTTAATTAAATCCATATTTTATTGGACTTAATCAATTAACTCAATTTTATTAATTCATAATATTTGTTTGGACTAATATATTTTAATTTAATATAATTTGAATCATTTTATAAAATTTATATTTTAATAAATTTTATATGATTAAAAATGTCCCCTACTTCAAGCCTTGTCAAGATATGAATTAAATTCTCATGACTAGGCTTGAAGTATATCACAATATTAAATTATTTTATTGTGAAAAATCTAGGCTGCCAAGCACGATTACTTTTGTTGTTGCTTTTTTTTTTTTGACTAAACGTGGTAATATGACTTTAGGTAATCATTGAAAAAAAAAGTTTTGTACTCCTTTTTCAATTAAACGCCCACCACCAACATTTGATATTATTATTTTTTTAGCCATCTACACATTCTAGGAGACTTTTATTTATTTGATTCCCACAATTTGTCTCCAAGTAGGACTACAATTAGGAATTTCTAAATCATGAGTGATTTGTGGCGCTAGAAAGTAGACCCGAAGATCTATGCCTCTCACGGAAACAACGATCAGATTACTTCTAGATTATCCCATGTAAATTTTTGAAAACTATATTTATGTTCTGGTTCGCTGGTGATTTCAGTCCCATGCGACTTCACGAAAATCATCATATCTTGACTTTGGAATATCAAAATCGTGAGCCATTTATGGTGCTGAAAGTAGACTCAAAGGGCTATGTCTCATGTGGAAATAAAAATCAGATTCCTTCAAAACTATCCCAGGTAATTTTTTGAAAACTACATTTACATTCTAGTTTGCTGGTGATTGCAACCCTAGGTGACTTCCTGAAAATCATCATATCTTGACTTAGGAATATCGAACCACGAGAGGTTTGTGGCACTGAAAAGTAGACTTGAAGGGCTATATCTCACATGAACACAACAATTTGATTCTTCCTAAATTATCCCAGAAAATTTTCTGAAGTTTAGCATACATGTTGTTCTCGTCTTGACATCAAGAAAACACTTTCCTATCTAGGTAATTTCTTCTTCTTCTTTTCTTGTGTTATTTTGTTCTTTTTTTGTTGTTGTAGGGCCATAAATTCAAGACTCATCGTGTTACAAGAATTTGGTCTTGAGGTGTGAAAGGATGAATCTGTGCCCACGCCTTGAGACCACCAATTTGAGGCATTACAATATTCCACATGTTTAAACATGTGAGATCACCAATTCGAGTCGTTACAATGTTTCAAATGTTTAAACTTAAGGGATCACCAATTTGAGGCTTTTGCAATATTTCACATGTATAACATATGAGATTACCAATTCGAGACGTTACAACGTTCCAAATATTTAAACATATGAGATCACCACTTTGAGGAGTTGCAATGTTCCAAATGTTTAAATATAAGGGATCACCAATTCGAGGCTTTACAATGTTTCAAATGTTTAAATATATGGGATCACCAATTTGAGGCTTTACAATATTCTACGTGTTTAAATATATGAGATCACCAACTCGAGGCTTTACAATATTTTAAATGTTTAAACATAAGGGATCACCAATTTGAGGCTTTACAATATTCCAAATGTTTAAACATAAGGGACACTAATTCGAGACTTTACAATGTTCCAAATGTTTAAACATATGAGATCACCAATTCATGGTTTTATAATGTTCTAAATGTTCAATCATAAGGCGTGAAGAGGCCATCTTAAGGTGCAAAGGGATAAGTTTTTGTCCACCTTAAGGCATGGAAATTTAAAAATCCTTTTAAATATAAACCCACAAAAAGGACCAGCTTAAGGTGCGAAGGGACAATTGTTTTGTCCACCTTAAGGCATGGAAATTTAATGATCTTTTTAAAGATAAACCCACAAAAAGGGTCATCTTAAGGTACAAAGAGACAATTTTTGTTCACCCTAAGACATGAAAATTTAGAGATCTTTTTAAAGATAAGCCCACAAAAAGGGTCAGCGTAAGGTGCAAAGGCATAATTTTGTGCCCACCTTAAGGCATGAAAATTCAAAGATTCTTTTTAAGGTAGACCCACAAAAAGAACTATCTTAAGGTGCAAAGGGACAATTTTTTTCCACCTTAAGGCATGAAAATTTAAAGATCCTAAGGTGGAGAGAGACAAATTTTGTCCACCTTAAGGCATGGCAATTCAGACATATTTTGACAGCATAAAGGTATGGATACTCATCTTTATCCCAAGAAGGGCAAATTGAGAGAATCCTCACGATACTAAAAGATAGTTACTCATTTCTGTCTTAAGAAAGGTAAATATAAAAGTCAAGGCTTGAAGGCTTTAGCTTTCAGACCCAACAACTTTAAAGAATTTGACTTATAAAACATGATGGATTTAAAATTTCAACTTTAAAAAGAAGAGAATTTGAATACTTTAAATCGTAGATTTGGAGGATTTAAAGACTTCAATATGCATACTTGATTGATGTTAACACTTTAACTTGCAAACTCAAAGAATCTAAGACTTCACCTTGCATACTTGAAGAATTTAAAGACTTCACCTTGCATACTTGAAGGATTTGAAGATTGTGAAGTCTTTGAAGGCTTTGATTTGCATATTTGGAGGATTTGAAGACTTTGATTTGCATGCTTAGAGAATCGAAGACCTCAACTTACAAACTTGAAAAATTTGAATATTTCAACTTGCATATATGAATAATTCAAAGACTTCAATTTGCATACTTGAAGAATTCAAAGACTTCACCTCGCATACTTGAAGGATTTGAAGACTGTGAAGTCTTTGAAGACTTTGATTTGCATACTTGGAGGATTGAAGACTTCAACTTGCAAACTTGAATAATTTGAAGACTTTGATTTTCATATTTGGAGAATCAAAGACTTCAACTTACATATTTGGTTAATTTGAGAAACAACTCGTAGACTTGGGGACTTCAGCTTGCAAACTTGAGAAATTTAAAAATTTCAATTTGCAAACTTGACCAAATTTGAAAGCCTCAAGCATGCTATTGAAGGAGCTCACATTCCATGGGACTTTTCCTCGTAAGGAATCAGGAAGGGACATATAATTTTTTAACACTCATGCAACTAACTTATAATATAATTCCAAGTGCCTACGTACCTCAATGAAGAGGATCAAGTCACAACATAGTTTTGGGGTGTGTGTGTGTATGTTTGTTTTTTTGGGTCCTAATTTTGCCTAGTTCAGGAAGCATAATTTGCCTTAAGGATAGTACCTCTTAAGAAATTTTACATTTATAGGACCAATCCTTTTGCCATCTGTATCGACAAGCTTGTAAGTACCATTTTAGTATACTTCTTGTACTGCATATAGTCTATCCCACTTTGAGGTTAATTTTTCCCCGGACTTATGTGAAGTGATAATGGGCCTTCTTACTATGAGGACTTGATCTACAACTTGAAAGCACTTCAATCGAACCTTTTTTTTGAAAGCACGAGACAAACGAGCTTGATAACATTCAAGATTTTGCTAGGTTCTAATCTCTTTTCATCAAGTGTTTCTAGCTCAGCAAGACGTAATCGAACATTTTTTTCCTCAATGAGTCCTTCTTGGATAGCCAGTCTCAAGGACGGTATTTGACGATTAAGTGGAAAGACTTCTTTAACTCCAAAAGCAAGCGAATATATGGTTGCTTGAGTCGGTGTGCGATATGTCGTCCTATATGCCCACAAGGCTTTTTCTATTCTTTCGTGCCAATCTTATTTGGACTTAGAGACCGCTTGCTTTAGAAGATTACATAGGGTCTTATTGAATGCCTCAGCTAGACCGTTGGCAGTAGCATTGTACATAGAAGATTTCCACTTCTTGAAGCCAAAGAGATCGCATATTTTATTCATCAACTTGTTATCAAATGTCTTGCCATTATCCGTTATCATGTATTGTGGAATGCCAAATCGATATATGATATTCAATCGAATGAAGTTTGCAACATTCTCCTTCTTTACTTCTTTGAGAGCGATAACTTAGGCCCATTTTGAGAAATAGTCAATTGCAGCCAAAATGTATAAGTGCCCACCAACAGATTTTGGTAGTGGTCCAACAATATTCAATCCCCAATCATCAAATGGCTAAGATGCGACATGCGGGTGTAAAACTTTAGGCGGTTGATGCATGAAGTTCGCATAGAATTGACAAGCTTTTCACCTTCAAGCATAATCTAGACAATATTTTACCATGGTTGGGCAATAATATCCCATTCTCTTTATGTGAAAAAGGAGCTTTGGTCCAGATTGATGCAATCCACATACTCCCAAATGTGTTTCTTGCAGAGCTTGTCCTGCTTCTTCCTCTCCCAGACATTGAAGGAGTACTCCCTCGAATGATCTTCTATATAGGGTGTCCTTATAGTAAAGGAAACGAGGTGCACGACAATGAATGTCAGTCCTTTTGTCATTTTCTGGAAGTATCCCATAACATAAGTAGTTGATGGTAGCTTGTCACCAGTCCTCTCTAGTGGCTTCAAAAACTGTGACAACATGCTCAAGCTGATTCTTCATATGTTCATCTTTGTCCAATGGTGGTACTACCCATTTTTGGCAAATAGTAACTTGCGTTTGATCAGGAAGGGTCAAATTTGAAGCTAGAGAAGCTAAGGCATCAACTGTTTTATTTTTCTTTCTTGGAACATGTTGGAGGGTTACATCTCCGAGCCATCTTATTAACTTTTGAGCATAACAGCGATAGGGGCGTAGGTCAGGCTTCCTGGCCTCATAGGTTCCCAAAAGTTATTTGATCACTAACTGAGAGTTACCAAAGACTTGTAATTATAATTGCTTCATGTCAATGGCTATTTCGAGTCCAAGTACTAACACTTGTTTCTATGCGACATTATTGGAGCAACAATGATTCAAATAAAAGAGAATGGTAGGACTTCTCCTTGTGAAGTGACAAACACTATGTCTGCAATGGATACACCATAATGCGCAATCCCATCAAAGTACATTTTACAAGGAGGCTTAATTTCAATAGCCAACACATCTTCGTTAGGAAGTTCATCAGTCGATTTCCAATTGCCTGGTATAGAGTGGTCCACCAAAAAGTCTGCTAATTCTTGTCCATTCACAACCTTTTGAGGGATGTACACAATCTCAAATTATTGGAACTGAAGGTACCACCTTGCTAGTCGGTCTCTGAGTATTGGTTTCGACATGACAAATTTAACGGGATTTGTTTTAGAAATAAGATGGACAATGTGAGCTTGAAAATAATGCTTCATCTTTTGAATAAAAAAGACCAGTGCCAAGTACAACTTCTCGATTGGTGAATAATTTAGCTCATTTGGTGTCATGATTCTGCTCAAGTAATAAAGGACATTTTCTTTGCCTTCAATATTTTCTTGAGCTAGTAAGGCTCCCACAAACCTTTCTTGTACCGCAATGTAAAGTATCAGTGGCTTTCTAGGTATAAGAGCTGCTAAGATAGGAGGTTTCGCCAGATACGCTTTGATACTTTCAAAGGCTTTGCTACATGTTTAATCCCACTTGAAAGGGACACCTTTCTTCATGATATGACTTCATGGTTGGCATCTTCCAACTAGATTCGAGATGAACTTTCTTAAGTAGGCTAATTTTTTCTTGAAGACTTTTCAACTCATGAATGATTTGAGGCTCGGGCATCTTCAGAATTGCATCGACTTTGGCTTGATCAATCTCAATTCCTCGATGTCGCACAATGAAGCCAAGAAACTTTCCAAAAGTAACCCCAAAGACACATTTTAATGGATTCATCCTCAGTTGATATCTTCGAAGAAACTCAAACATCATTCTCAAGTCTTCCAAATGGTCACTCCTATTTTTTAGTTTCACCACCAATTCATCAACATAGCATTCGACATTTTTGTGGAGTAAATCATCAAATATATTTTGCATAGCCCTTTGATATGTGGTACCAACATTCTTTAAATCGAAGGGCATCATCACCTTGTAGAAATAAATGCCTTTAGGTGTATGAAATGTCATGAGTTCTTCATTCTTTGGTGACGTGCGGATTTGGTTATAGCCAGAAGAACCATCCATGAATGACATTTCCTCATAACCAGTTGTAGTATCAATCATTAGCTCTAGAATGGGCAACGAGAATTCATCTTTAGAGCACACATTGTTAAGATCTCTGAAGTCAATACAAACTCGAATTTGACTATTTTTCTTCCTTATAGGAACAATGCTTGAAATCCACATGGGGTATTTAACTTCATGAATGAATCCTGCCTCAATAAGTTTGTTAAATTTTTCTCGATCAATGGAACGAAGTCCAGCCTAAAACGTCTTTGAGCCTCCTTGACAGGATGAGCGTCGTGCTTGAATATCAATTAATGGAAAACTATTTTGGGATTTAATCCAAATATTTCTTTATAGCTCCAAGCGAAGTCATCCTTATATTCCTTGAGTATATTCATGTAAGCCATGTCTTAGTTAGCTTCTAGAAAAAAACTCAAGTAAGTTGGCCTTGGATCTTCATCATTGCCAATGTTAACTTCTTTTAAGGGATCCATCGTGGGCTTCCCTCCTTCTTCAAATTCCGCTGGAGCATCTCCAACATCCTCCTCTTACTGTGGTTCATTGTCATTAATAGCTATATGATTGCACCAAATAATACCTCCCAACTCTTCATCAATTTTCTATTGACATAAGGTATCATTCTCAACCTGAGTTGTAACATGACATGAGGAGCCTAAACTTTATTTATCTTTCTTGCACTCTTTTGTATAAACCACAGTGTGAGCCTTCACCTTTAGTACCTCTTTACATGAAACTATGAGTTCCACTCATCGTTTCATCCTAGAAGGGATTATACATTTGAAATCCTTTTGAATCATAGGTGAAGCAAGTGTCGTTACTCTTAGGTAACTTCTTCGATGCTTATTATTCTTCTTCTTCAATGGACCTAACCTCTCCAACACGGAAGTTCTTTCAACAAGATTTCCAAGCCGGTCAAAGATTGAAGGCCGTTTATTAGAAGAAGCACACTCATTTTCTATAGTGATATAGTTATTGTTTTCCCTTCTTATGGAGATGTGAACAGGTGGCAGTTGGCTATAGCCTAAAACTTCGTGCACTTGCCTGGTTGTGCCCTCTGATGGGAGTTTCCCTAGCTTAGATGGTTCATCAGGGTTATACGTAACCTTTGCAAATAACTTGAAACCCTTCACTATGTTTTTTAGGGAGCGACATATCTCATGGCGAATTTTGAGCCACAAAATTTCCCAACAACTTTGAAGACAAGTGTATTATATCAATTCGTTTAATAGGAAGAGTCAACCCTCCTAGTACATTCCCTTGTACATCAGATGATTGACCCTCATTTTTGTTCAACTTTGGGACATAACGAAGCGTAGAGGCTGACTTTCCTTTCGAGGGCATAGTCTTCCCCTTATTTGGACAAGTACTAGGCTCCCCAACGACAACTTTTTCCCTTTCAATGTCCATATTGATTGTTTCGACTTTAAGCTTATCGGACTTAGTTGGTTTGATGTCCTCAAGCTTTACCCTTTTTACAACATAACTCTTCAAATAGATGTTACACTGCTCGATCTTTTGGCCCCTAGTTTAGTAGCTAGCATGTTCGGTGGCTTACTTCACCGATGGTTGTATCGAGTGTCAGTTGCGCCCCCATTTTTTTTGGGGCGTGACAATAAATGGCCCAAAGTATAAACGGAGGACATTTTTACGGAGGAAATTTTTAATCCTTTCTGATAGTACAAGGGCATTTTGACCTTTTTCCCATATAAAAGTTATTCTATAATACTAATGATCTTTAGTAAAAATCTATAGATACTTAGATTAAGAATTTTAACGTCAATCATCTTGAACAAGAGTAAATAGAAAGGAAATAAATCAATATAATGTAAATTTGAAATATGGGGTAGAAATTGATCAATACAACAAACAAATTAAAGTACACAGTACACAAAGTAGAAGAAAGTGACCCATGTAGTGATGCAAAATCAGCAGATAACAGATGAAAGGAAAACCATTGCATTAGTTTTCATTATCAATATCACCCAGAAAAATTGATATTCTAAGATTTAAAACAAAACAAGTCACCAACATCCAAACATAAAAATGTATATTTGCAAATATTGCAGCAAAAACTGACCCTTAATGTCTTTCTAAACAACACGATTATCTGACAAATCATCAACTAACTACCAACTCTACTGTGTCCTTGGTGATTCGATAGTTGCAAAGAAAATTCCTTAAATTCTCAATACTTTTAAGAAGGCCTCTTATTTTATATCATACTGATACAATTCCCTCTGATCATCCAGTTTCTGTTTTCCCATAAACATATCCATATTATGAATTGAGTGGCCAACCTTGCTC
>JBCEWC010011074.1:0-17039 GCA_038996855.1 Solanum aculeatissimum
AAATTTAATAAATATTTTTTTAATTATTTTTTATTTATTTCTTAAAAAAAACCTAATTTTATATGATATCCTAGTTGACGTGGCGAAATTAGTGCCACATGACTTGCCACATGTGTATTGTTAACCCTTGAGGGGTATTTGTGGGCTCTTAAGATAATGGCAAGGGTATTTTTGGTCTAAAAATCTAACGGAGGGTATAAGTGGTCTATTTTGCATACTTCAAGGGCAATTTTGACCCTTTTTCGTTAAAAAATTTATTAAAAATATTTAAATTTAATATATATTTATAAAAAAATAATTTTAATATATATATATATATATATATATATAGAATAATTATTTATATATAAAATATAATTTTTGACAAAAAGAGCGTGCAACTAACTCCTTTTTACCATTTATGATTAGGCCACTCACCGAGTGATATATGCTACTTATATGTTTTACTAGTGGCAAAAGTCTGTGCTAACACGGGCCTAATATATATTATTTTTTAGTCTCAATTTATGTAATATTGATAAACTTTTTCTACATATTTTTGAAGATATTGTGAAGTTATAATTGAAACATCTAAAAAAATATTATGAAGTTGTTGAAGTAGATACGTTAATACACTGCTGTCTTGAAAAGATTACATTAAAAAATTTATAAATATTTTTTTATTGGCCCCCGGAAGCTGCTCAAGCAAATAGTCAATATAAATTATTTTTTGGTCTCGATTTATCACCTAAAATAATTGATTAGGGTGATATAGTAAAATCGTAGTTGAAGTAACTGAGAAAATAATTTATTTAGGGGTAATATTGTAAAATCACAGTTGAAACAACGGAAACAGACATATCAATTGACAACTACCTACTTCATCAAGCATGTCATCAAACAACTGAAACAAACATATCAATTGACAACTACCTACTTCATCAGGCATGTCATCTTATAATGATCCAAAAATAAGATTAGATTATTTAATTATTACTCTTGTTGAGTGGAGATATACAAAAAAAATCTGATATATAGAAAGTTCATAAAAACTTGGAATTATATTAAATTATTAAATAACATAATTCTATCAAGGGTCGTGCATACAAGTTAGAGGAAGAAAAACAACAAGTCATGGCCTCTAAAAAGTTAGGTTCATAGAAACCTAACCTCCACAATACTTTCTTAAAAAGTATTAGTTAAATTGAATCTCTTCCATTAAAAAATTATGCTATTTAAATATAACTAACAATGAAAATTTTCGTTATATGTAAACTATTAAATCCTCTTGAGAAAAAGGAAAATTTCTTAGTGCGTGTTCCCCTTAATTATTTCCTAAAATGATCTCCTAAGAATACTTTATTATATATATGAATTACTCCCCCAATTCTTTTTATATGTCGTCTTTATTATATACAAAATTAATGTTCGTTCTATTTTACCCCTGATGAGCTTTGAAAATATATATTTGATCAACTAGAAGAACTAAACCAACAATTAATATACATTAAATAAGAACAAAATAGTAAAGTCATTTTTTTTAATGCAAGTGTAATCACAAAAGATGACTTATAAAAGGAATCAGAGGAAGTATAATCACACAATTTCACATTTATTCTATCTCTTTTTCCTCAACCCGTAAGATGAGTATATACAATGTGAAGTGAGATCAAGGGTGTGTTTGGTATAGAGGAAAATATTTTTTGGAAAATATTTTTCAATTTTTTCATGTTTGATTGGATTAAATTTTTTGGAAAATATTTTCCAAATCAATTCATTTTCCTCAAATTTAAGGAAAATGACTTCATCCAAAAAATTAAGGAAAACATTTTCAGAACTCTCATCCAATCTTAAATTAATATTTTTTTATCCCATCTCTACGACGACCCCCTCCCCGCCCCGCCCCCCCAAAAAAATATTAAAATTTAACTTTTTAATTTTTTTTATCTCATTCGCCGTCCCCCGTCCCCCTCCCACCGAACCAACCCCACCTCCCACCTCCTTAGCCCACAAAAAAAATTTAAAAATTATTTTTGAAAAATATTTTAAATTTTGAAAATGTTATTTATTTGTTTACCCCATTCGTAACTTCCACCCCACCCCAACCCTCTTAAGAGCTCCCCACCCCTCAAATTTTTGAAAATTTTAATTTTTTTACTCCACCCCCTATTCCACCCTACTGCTCTCTCCCCCCTCCCCACAGTACATACAAAAAACATTAAATTCTTATTCTTTAAAAGAAATTAAAATTTTTACTCCACTCCGCCCTCACCTCCTTAGCCCCCCACTCCCACCCACCCCCAAAAAAGTATTCAAATATTTATTTTAAAAAATATTTCAAATTATGAAATATTTTAATGTTAAAATTTTTTATCCTAAAAAATATTTTCTATTCTCTAGCTAAAAATAATTTTTTTTTAAAAAAATAATATTTTCATTCAATAACCAAACAATAGAAAAAAATTTCTGAAAAATATTTTCCACTCGCCAACCAAACATGAGAAAATGAATTAGAAATCAACTTATTTCCAGGAAAATATTTTCCTCCGTACCAAACACAACCCAAAAAGAAAAGAAAAGACATTAATGAAAATTTTGGGAGCAAAAATGAAATTTTCGTTATTAAAAGTACTAAGATTAGATCAATTAATTATCTTTAGTTAGTTACTCTCTTTACAGTTAGTTGATCATTTAGTTAGCCAACAATATATCCAACTCATTGTCAGCTGTAAAGTAGTTACTAGATATTTTGTTTCTTCATTGTATAAATATGTGGATTCACAATGAAAATGAATTGGATTAGTTTTTTCCAAATTTTTGCTTTCGTCTTCTTCGTTCATACTCTCATGGAGCTAGTGTAACTATAACTACTGGTTTGTCTTACTATCAACCACCTTTCAACATGGTATCAGAGCCTAGGCCGATCTAATCGGTATTTTCTACGCTCCAATTTTCATTCGTATTCACTATATTTTTTCTCTATTATCTTTTGCCAAAATTTCAAATCATCTTTCAATTCAGGGATAGGATTACAATGTTCTCTTTTAGTTGTTGTTCTCTATTTTTTGTGTTGTTATTATTGTGGAAGTGTTTAAAGTACACAGATTGAGCTCAATCTGATTTGGAGATCGTACATGGTGAACAATTGAGTGGAACTGGAACAAATATTAATAACCTTGGTAGTGAAAATGCTAGTTCTTCCCTGTACATATATCCTTTTGATAATCCAGGTACATCATTGGTGCAAATTTCATTTGATGGAGTAGGATACAGGTCATGGAGGAGAGGAGTTCACAGAACCCTCTTAGTTAAGAACAAACTAGGGTTCATTAATGAAAAATATAAAAAGTCGGATCCAAGGACACAACAATATAGATAATGGGAAAGGTGTGACAACATGGTATTTTCATGTATTCTAAATTCTTTTGCTAAGAAAATTACGGATAGTGTGAAATATGTGAGTGATTCATTCGAATTGATAAGAGAGTTAGAAGATCGATATGATCAGACAAATGGAGTAAAACTCTATCAAATCCAGAGGGAGATAAATGAATTATCTCAAGGAACATTGGATATTACAACTTACTACACAAGAATGAAGAGATTGTGGGAGAAATTAAGCACTCTACAAGTTAAATTGCAGTGCAGCTGTAACTGTAATTGTGGAGCAAAAGAAAACGTTTATAAAGCAGAACAAGATAGGAGGCTAATTCAGTTTCCTATGGGATTGAATGAGGTGTATACTGTAGTTTAAGGTAGCATCCTTAGAATCAATCTGTTGCCATCACTAGCACAAACTTTCTCACTACTGGTACAATATGAAAAACAACGAGAAATTAATTCAAACAATCAGTTGATCATGAAGTCTACATCTCTTAATGCAAATGCAAAAAATTTAGGGAAGATGATCATGGAACCATCTGCATTTAATGTGAAGGTTTTCGGAGGAGCAAGCACCTCCAGGCAGCCTTAACAGAATTATTCTCATTCAACATGGAATAGCAATTTTACAACCAATTACTTTCAAATCACTAATTACATTGGCAACAAAACTCGTATGATATGTGATTACTGCAAGAAACTAGGACACACCAAAGATAAATGCTACAAACTTCATGGATACCCACAGACAAACTATCAGAATACAAACAACAATAATCAAAATTTTCATAATGGATACCGTAACAATAATCAAAATTTCAGATTCAACAAAGGAAAAGGACTTATGGCTGACGTGAATGGTTTCTCATCTAATGTAATGTCAACTCGAGGAGAAAAACATAGGGTCATACACAATGAACAAAAACCCAGGTTGACAAAGGAACAATATGAACAGTTCGTGAATTTGCTACAACAATTCCAAGTTGACAGACATGGAGATGATATCAAAAGAATGGACCTCAGAAATGAGAATGTGAACTTCAGAAGTATGATAGTTTGTACTTTCTCTATTGATTTTGGTAAATTATCATGCATGCGCTTCAAAAACAAGGCTGACTCTTGGATTCTAGATTCAGGATCATCTCACCATATGACCTTTCTCCTAAAATTCCTGACTGATATCATTTACCTTCCCTACCCTTTATTAATCACCCTACCAAATGGTTATAAGGTTAAAGTCACTCAAATCGATAATTTGATACTTGCATCAAATATTGTCTTGCATAGAGTGTTGTATGTACCTTTCTTCAAGTATAACCTTGTATCCATTTATTGTCTTTCCAAATCCATACCTAAGAGTATTGTCTCTTTCACTGAAACCTCATGCATTCTGTAGGGCCCTTCAATGACGAGGCCTTTGGAGATTGGTGAAGCTAGAGACGGACTCTACTTTCTGTGCTCCAAATGCCTTAATTTGATGTCAAGGTTGCTGGTTGTAATGTCAAATTCTACTTTCCTTGTTCATGTGACTGAATCTTTTCCTACTTTGTCATGTAACCATAGAGCACATTGTCATCACCACCTCACTATGGATAACATCTATAATATGAATAAGTGCTCACATAAACCCATTGTACAAAGTTTTGTTTCGAGGAATATAAACGAACCTCATGTGTTTGTTTCTCTTATGTCTCATACTTATGATGTGAATATATTGTGGCATAACAGACTTGGACATGTACCCTTTGTAAAAATGAGAGATATTGAATCTATAATTGAGACCTTTTCTACCAAATAACCTTTTTTGTGAAACATCTATCCAATGGCAAGGCAAGAACGACTACCTTTTCCCCGCAGAACCAACACCTCTAAGAAAATATTTCAATTATTGCACATTGATCTATGGGGTCCCTATCATGCAGCCACACATGAAAATTATAGATATTTCATCACTCTTATTGATGACTACAGTAAATATACATGGACCCAACTGTTAATCTGTAAAAGCAACACTTTAGCAGTTATCAAAGCTTTTACATTCATGGTTGAGAGACAATTTGACACTAGTATCAAGTCTATAAGAACTTACAATGGACTTTAGTTCATTAATGCAGAGTCATCCTCCTTGAAATCGAAGGGAATTCTCTATGAAAGGACTTGCCCCTATATACCACAACAAAATGGAGTGATGGAAAGAAAACACAAATATTTATTACAAACTGCCAGAGAACTCCTTTTCCAATCCAAATTGCCACTAAAATACTGGAGAGAATATGTGTTATGTGCTATATATATCATCAATAGATTTCCCACTTCTCACATCAAAAGCAAATGCCCATATGAGTTGCTATATAACTCCAAACCATCTTACTCTCACATGAGATCTTTCAGATGCCTCTGTTACCCAACCATCCCAAAATGCCAAAGAGATAAATCTGAAGCAAGAAATGCACCCCACATATTCATAGGATACCCATTTGGATCAAAGGGCTACAAAGTCCTCGATCTGGCCACAAGAAAAATACACATTTCTAGCGATGTAATTTTTAAAGAGAATGTTTTCCCTTTTGTTATTATCTTTGATATGTCATCCTTTCCTTCTGTCTTGTATCCCGTACCATTTATAGATATTGCTAATTCAAAAAGTATATCTTACATTATACCTTGTGCTGAGACAAATGTAATTGATGCAAGCAATACTCCAATTGATCCCTCAATTGGCCCAACACCTAGTTCAGAACCCATATCTCAAACAATTTCCACTAAGACTTTTGACTCACAACTCACATATCAACCAATTCCTACCCAAGTACCTCCTATTACTGTCCCTCCTGGAAGTGAGTCAGCTACAACACCAACCAGACCTCCTAGATCACATAAGTTACCTACATACTTATAGGACTACATTTTACCTAAAAATATAGCCAAATCATCTGACCACTCACACAATGAGAACACTTCCCTTAATGTTGCCTTTACAAAATACCAACATATAACACCTGAGTTTTTAGAATATGAGAGTCAGACACTTGTGAGAAACATCAACATTGATGATGAGCCTTCTTCATATGAGGAGGCTGCTATGAACTCTGCTTGGCAACTCGCTATGACAATAGAATTTGGTGCTTTACATGCAAATCATACATGGGAGCTAGTAGTCTTACCATGTAACAAGAAAGCCATAGGGTGCTGGGTATGTAAAATAAAACATAAGGTTGATGGGACCATTGAAAGACTCAAAACAAGACTTGTAGTGAAGGGTTACACTCAACAAGTTGGGATTGACTATACAGAGACCTTCTCATCAGTAATTAAAATGATAACTGTGAGAGATTTATTGGCAACAACAGTGAAAAAAGATGGAAGATTTTTCAACTTGATGTAAATAATGCGTTCCTCCATGGTGAACTGCACGAGGAAGTATATATGGAAGTACCTCCATGGTTGGTAGTGGATAGACCAGGAATTGTATGCAAGCTAAACAAATCACTATATGGATTAAAAAAAGCTAGCAAACAATGGTATGCTAAGCTAGCTGAAATTTTATACTGTAGAGGGTACACTCATTCTTTGAATGACTACTCACTTTTCCACAAGAATACTGATGATTTTACCATCTTTATCGTTGTCTATGTAGATGATATCATCCTGACAGGGATTGATGTGTCTGAAATTGAAGAATTTAAAGGATTTCTACATGACAAATTCAAGATCAAAGACTTGGGAAGATTGCATTACTTTCTTGGGATGGAAGTATGTCACACCCCGGGAGAGTATCCTAGACGTAATTGGCACTCAGAGACTATTGCTAGTCTCCAAGCGAACTACTTGGCCTTATCACATTCACTCAATCATAGTTTAACAAATAAGAGGAAGACTAAAGATGAAAAATGGTGGACAATCTCAATATATAGAGCCATAGGGCAACAATCAAACTTCAATTCTTAATATAACATAATTTTAAAGAAAATTAGTCAAGAGATAAAGGTCTCAACATCAACTCATCACTATCTAGTCTATGAAGCCTCTAACTTTACTATCTAGATGGTGTCAATTACAGGTTCATGGCTATCTCAAATCAAATAAAAAAAAATCTAAACTCTAATAGCTAGATGATAGTAATACGGAAATCCTCCGAAAGCAAAGAGGTCTCACTAATTAGTTGAAATGTGAGTAGATCCTTGAAGCACCTATTGATGATCTCTAGTACCTGTCTCTACATCATGAAATGATGCAGCCCAAATGGACGTCAATACGTAAAATGTACAAGTATGTAAAATGACTGAATGAAACAGAAGTAGGTAGAACAATAATCAACAGAGAAAATACTCAATCAAAATGTCAAATGTCTATCTAAAGGAAGAATAAAGAGTAGACAATGACTAATCAATATTAATCCAATCAAATCAACTTAAAGTTCTATCCATATAGAATTTTTATGGGAGTTTCTCTTATTTGACAACAGTCACTTATGAGCTAGTGATCGTACAACAATCCCATTGATGTTGCCACAATAGTCCATACCTTTCCAGTATAAGAACAACTAGAATCCATCATGGATCCGGACAATCGAACAAGTCCTCTATTATTTTAGGGATTGATCAGCTTAAGAGAAAACATTCGACTTAGCGGTTCTATCCTCACCTACGCTTGACGACATAGTTAATGAGTCGAGTTAGATTTACCCTCGCTCAATTCGGTGCTTGATACTCCTCAAAGACTCAATGCTCATAAATAATCAAACCCAATCAATTTGAGA
The DNA here is from genome assembly GCA_038996855.1 of Solanum aculeatissimum. NCBI lineage: Eukaryota > Viridiplantae > Streptophyta > Magnoliopsida > Solanales > Solanaceae > Solanum > Solanum aculeatissimum. The sequence goes on from JBCEWC010011074.1 coordinate 8,120, forward strand.
GTAAATTTACCTTTGTCCTTGTTAAATTTTAGATATGTTCCATAAACATGTTAATCAATTTCGTTAGTTAATAAAGATAAGTATGGTACTCACTTTATTTCATATTAACTTATTTTGAGAGGCAATGAACACATAATAAGAAAAATATTTATTAATATAATGTGAATCATACTTTCTACTATTGCCTGTTGTCAAATCATAAATATAACTTTACAAGTAGTGTAAGTTATCTCCTATAAAATATAAAACTTCAATAAATAAAAAAAATAAATATGAAAAAGTTTCAAATTGACAACACTACAAAGCGTGTTGCTCTTTTAAGCGGGTAATTATGTGACAACGCTACAGAGAAAGTAATTGCTTTCGTGTAACATACTACGGTCTTAATGCCTTTATGAGGTAATGATGAGTTTCATGCACTCTAAGTCCAGCCCGTGTGTAGTTAGGAAGATTGGCCGCAGAGCGGTATCACCCACTCAACCCTACCATTACAACCGCTCGGAAAGAAACTGTAGTGATCATAATAGGGATCCTACAATGATAAATAAAATTCTTATAAAATATCACTAGATTGAGCACCAGTGATTCTATCTTGATTTTGAACAATTCAACTATTTTAAATAATTAAAAAAAACTTCAAAAATTAAGTTAATCTAGCATAGAGGGAGTAATTTCTTAAATGATAACGACATAATTAACCTCATCTACTAACAAATGGAGTAACATATTTAAATATTTCTACATAATTCTGTTAAGACCAATAACCATGGATCTAGAGCTGTAATTTGATTAGGAAGAAAAGGATCTAACCAGAGAGGAAAAGAGTTTACAGAGAAAAGAGTAAAGAGAGAATTTTTTTTTATAGAAGGCTTTAAAAATATACAATGGGATGCTAGCTAGTGTATTATATACAGCTGCAACTTCATTTTCTCAACTGACTAACAACATTACTACTAATCATATCTACAATTATTGAAACTAACTTACTATGCATAAGTTAGTTACAACTTCTTCAACTAACTGTCATGCCACTAGTTTCAATACTCCATCTCAAGCTGAATGACAAAAATATATTCATCATTCCAAGCTTGTTGAGCAAATGATAATGTTGAGACTTGTCGAGGCCTTTAGTAAAAAAATCTGCAGGCTGCTCCTTAGTACCAATATGATGCGTCTTAATCAGTCCCTTTTGTAGGTTTTTCCTTATGAAATGATAATCTAAGTTAATATATATGGTTCGTTCATAAAAGATTGAATTGATTGTTATTTGTAGAGCAACCTTGCTATCACAAAACATGTCGATTGGTTATGTCACTTGGACTCCAAGTTCTCTAAATAAGCCTGTTAACCAAGACAATTCAACCACTGTTGAAGCCATGCTTCAAAACTTAACTTCTGCTGAAATTCTAGAAATTATCTCCCACTCTTTGATTTTCATGAGATTAAGAAATACCAAACTTGACCATGTACCTTGCTACTGATTTCCTAGTTTGTGGGCATGTGGCCCTATCAGAGTCACAATGTGTAAATAGATTCTAAGAGTTGGCAAAGGACATAAACAACCCAAGACCTGGTGCATTCTTGATGTATTTGATCATCCTGATAGCAACAACCATATGAGACTCCTTGGGTTTGTGAATGAACTGACTAAGAACTTAAACTGCAAAGGCAATATTTGTCTGGTCATGGTGAGGTATAACAATCTTCCTACTAGCCTTTGATAGCTACCTAGATCATCCAGTAGTTTATCTTCAGTAGTGCTTTTTATGGCTACATCAAAGTCATGTGAAATAAGGTAGTGATTGAAGTCTAGTGGTGTAAAAATTGGCTTGGCTCCCCCTTTTATCTCCAATCATTTCAAGGTCATATTTCCTTTGATTGATCAGGAGACCAGAAGAATTTTTGGCAATTTCAAGATTGAGGAAGAATTTCAAAGGGCCAAGTTCTTTCATCTTAAATTTAGTTTGCAGGCTAAGAGTGGGACTGAAACCAATGATTAACAAATGATCCACGTAAACCAAGATCACCACAATGTCAGGTCTAACATGAAGAGCATACAAGGAGTAATCAAAGTAACTTTGAGTAAGGCCTAGGTCTTAAAGGGCAATAGTTAACTTTAAATTCCACTGTCTAGAGGCTTATTTTAGGCCATTAAGTGACTTTTTGAGTTTTCAAACCTTTAAAGAGGATCCTTGTGGGGAGTTAAAATCGAAGGGAAGGTGCATATACACTTCCTCAAATAAATCATCTTGCAAAAAAATATTATACACATCCATCTAATAGATGTCCCAAAGTTTGGACGCTCTAATAGCAAAAACAGACCTCACAGTAACCATTTTAGTCGTAGGAGAGAATGTTTCTTTGTAGTCTAAATCTTCCTTTTGGTTAAAACCCTTAGACACTAATCTAACCTTGAACCTCTCAATACTATCATCAACCTTATATTTGATTTTAAAAACACATTTTTATCTGATAGCTACTTTACCAAGAGGCAGATTCACTATATCCCAAGTCCCCTTTTCTTCCAGTGTTGTAATTTTTGTTGCATAGCCAGGACCCATCTAACATCTCTTGCTGCCTTATGATAGTGTTGAGGTTCAACTTCATTAGTATGTGTTGCTAGACAACTAGCATAGACTGGTGTTAGAGAATCATAACATAAGAAATTTGACATGGGATAGACACAAGCATTGGTAACATAATTAGAGAACCTTTGGGAGAGGTTCTAACTCTATGGGACTGTCTCAAAGGTACAATTAGTAGTGGTATAGTAGTGATAGGTTTAGCAGTTTGTGAAGGATTAGTGTTATTGTCAGTAATGGGTGGAATAATTGATACATCATTTGGAACTAATTCATCAACTAGAAACTCATTTGTAAAGTCCATGACAGGAAAATCTAGATCACTACTACTCTTCATTTGTTTGAAGGGAAAGACTGACTCGTGAAAAATATCTCTGTAGTATAGGATCTCTTTAAAATGCAGATCAAGCAGTTTATATCGCTTCCTAGTTGCTAAGTATCCAAAAAATACAGTGGGTAAGGCTCTTGCTGCGAATTTATCTTGCTTTCTAACATTGACAACATAAGCCAAACAACCAAAAACTCTAAGATGATCTAGAGAAGGATGTTTCCTAAAAAACATCTCAAAAGGAAACTTACCTCCAAGCACAGAAAAAGACAATCTATTAATAATGTGTACAACAATAAGAACACAATCTCCCCAGAAAGAAATATGAATAGTTGCCTTAAACCTCAAGGCTTTATCCACCTCTAAAATATATCTATATCTCCTCTCAACTACTCCATTTTATTGTGGTGCATATACACAGGTTGTCTGATGTAAAGTATCATAGGCAACAAGAAAATTTTTAACTGTTGCATTAACAAATTCTGACACATTGTTAGACCTAAGGACTTTGATTGTAGAATTATATTGTGTCTAAATCATAGAGAAAAAGATCTTTAATATCCAAACAGTCTCATCTTTAGAATTCATTAGGAACAACCAGGTCAATCTTGAAAAATCATCTATAAGAGTAAGAAAAAAAATCTTTTTCCATTAAGAGTAGTTACCTTGTAGGGTACCCATACATCAACATGTAACAAATCAAATACATCATTAAAATGACTATTGCTAATTGGAAAAGGAAGTTTAGTTTGTCTAGCAAAGGGATATCCAAGACATATATCACTAGTATTATCTATCACATTGTGTAAAAATCTGTCCATCTTCTTTATTGCCACAATAGACATATGCCCAAGTCTTTTGTACCAAATATTAAGTGTGATAGGATCCCTGATAGCTAACAAAGATGTAGGGTATGACACTTTATTAGTAACAACAGGATGTTGTGATTGATTAACAACTTCAACATTGCTAGCAACAAGAAGAGTGTGTTGTGGTGATTGAGATGTAGCCTCAAATTAAATATATACAAGCCTTCAAATTTTCTACCAATCCCTACTACCTTGCCATTGCAAAGGTCCTGAAAGACACAGAACTCGGGATAAAATCTCACCATACAATTCAGTTCTTTAGTGATCTTGGACATGGAGAGTAGTTTAAACTTGAAATTTGGGACATAAAGTACATTGCTAATTTGCAGATTATCCATTATGTTTACACAACCTTTATGGGTTATATCAAATTTCTCATCATTTGGCATGTGTACTCTTTTCACTTTTATCAATTGGTTGGGGTTACTTAGCAATTTTAGCCTTGAAACCATGTGATCAATTGCTCATGTATCAACCACCCATTGTGTTTGCTCTAATCTAGAAAAGATAGCTAAGATAATACCTTATGTAGTATCAGTAGATTGAGAAGTACTTGCAATATTGGCAGTGACTCTGTTGGCTATAATATCATCATCACGTACTCTCTTAATCATTTGCTTGATCCGCTAGTACTATTCTGGTGAGAAAATTGGGGCTAATTGTCCTGTAGATAATGGTTTATGTGTCTTTTCAGCTATGTAGTTAGTTGAATGCTTCGTATGATACTTGTCTTTTGGCTTGTTGTCATATGATCCCCTATCCTGAATTCCTCCTTTGTCATACTGAGAATCACCTCTATCATGTTGATATGCCTTGTTATTCTAAAAACTTCTGTCATTTGTATAGCGAAGCAACTCCCTAAAAAGGCTCTAGTGTGACCTAGTCTTCTACAATAGTCACAGTACATATCTGATCTCTTTGGTTTATAGTTAGAAGTAGGCTTGTTAGACAACATTGCAGGTCCATTTACCTCCAGTTCCTGCATCACATTTGGCAGAGATCTTTGTCCTTCTTCTTGCACAACAAGTGAATGGATCTGATTTAAGCTAGGTAAAGGTTGTATCATGAGGATTTGACTCTTTGCTCTAGAATACGAGTCATTTAAGCCAGTGAGAAATTGAAAAATTATGTGGTTTTGGATATGCTCAGCAAATGCCTTGGAGGTTTCACAGGCACACATTTGAGGAGGGACTAAAGCATCAAATTCATCTCATAGGTTACTCAGCTTCGAGAAATAAGTAGATACTGGGTTGCTTCCTTGAGTAAGAAAATCAATTTCTTTATGTAAATGAAAAGTTCTTACACTGTTTTTCTTGTCGAATCTCTCCTTTAGGTTCTCCCAGACTCTTGGAGAATCAGACGCATAAATAATACCTGTCATCAGTTCCTTCAAAACAACATTCATTATCCATGATAATACCATCGCATTGCATCTCTCCCATCGCTTTAACATGGCTCCTATATACGATGATTTGACACAAGTACCACCTACGAAACCAAGTTTGTTCTTCCCAAGCAGGGCAATCTTGATTTATCGACTCCACAGAGCGTAATTTTCAGTTCGTGTAAGCTAAACAACAATCAATGTTATCCCTGGAGTGTTTGTGAGATGTAGATACAAAGGATCATTGTGATCAGTAACCAACTCAGACCGAATTTTATTTGTATCACCCATTTCTGATCGATCACTTCAAGGAAATTAAAATTGAAACGAAATTGAGCAAATTTGCAAAAGCTCTGGACTGGATCGATGGTGCTCTGATACCATGTTAAGACCAACAACCATGGATCTAGTCCATGGATTTAGAGCTGCAATTTGATTAGGAAGAAGAGGATCTAACTGGAGAGGAAAGGAGTTTACAGAGAAAAAAGTAGAGAGAGAATTTTATTTCTGGAAGGCTTCAAAAATATGCAATGGGATGCTAGTGTATTATATAAAGCTGCAACTTCATTTCTCAACTGACTAACAACATTTACTACTAATCAAATCTACAATTATTGAAACTAATTGACTCATAAGTTAGTTACAACTTCTTCAACTAATTGCTACGTCACTAGTTTCAATAAATTCAAGTACAAATTTGACATTTTGCAAAAAAGGAATTGGATTTGGAAATAACTCTCTTTCTTTTTTGCAAAAGTTGTTCTTTGAAATGATGTATTTTATGTTTTACGTTTCCGCAAATTTACATATTCTAAATACTGTGAGTTTCTTATTTGATAAAATTTCAGAAGATTTAAATTGGACATTTGAATTATATTTTAAAGAGAAAGGATTTAGAGTTATCATTACATGTTGTGAAAAGGTCTAATTTTACGTTCCATTTAAAGCTTGGCTTATTTATGTTGTTGTCTTTACAATTTTTGTTCGAAATTTCCCTTAATTAATCACTTAGGCACCAATATTATACAGGAAAAGCAGTTCAGATTTGTTGAGTATCTGCTTAACAAAAACCCTGGAGTTGGATTAGCCGGAATCAAGGGCTTTTAGTGTTTGATGACCATTGATTTAATGATTAATTAACAATCTACGAAAAATCCTCAAATGATGTACATTTACTCTTATCTATTGTGTTTCTCTTTTTTTACATTTTTCAAACAAACTTTAATCAGAAAGAGTTTTGACTATCAACGCAGTACATTTATTCTTATTTATGTTTTAAGATATATATATTTTCTAGTTTTCATAAATTTTTTTTAGAATCAAACAATATGAAGTTTAACTAATATTTTAAGATATTTTTAAATTATATTGATATGAAAATATTTACATTGATAGCTACTTTCGTACGAATATCTAATTTTTTATTTAAAATATCAAATAAAAGTATAATTTGACTCTCAAAAAGCATACATGATAATTAAAGAAATGGAGAAAATAATAACCCTTGATTAAATATTTAGTTTATTTATGTGACATAAAAAAAATTAATGCTAATAATTTACTTTAAAAATTTTAGTAATTTGAGATAATGTTTTTGTTAAAAAAATCACGATAGATATTTGTGCATGGAGAAAGTTGTTTAATACTCCCTCCGTTCACAATTAGATGTCAAGTTTTGACATGACACACCTATTAAGAAAACAATGATTAATGTAGCAAGATTATCGTTTTACCCCTATTAATTAGATAAATAAATTAGGGGTAAAAAGCTTTAGGGGTCTAATTTGGTAAATAAATTAGGGGTAAAATAGACAAAAATAATTTGTCTCATCTTGAATTCTAAAAATTGATAAGTAAAAATAAAAACCAAATTAAATAATTTTTGACATCTAATTATGAACGAAGGGAGTAGTTTTGTACCAGGTGTGCTACTAGTATTACAATCTCGAATGTAGAATCGAGGTGTGATTTTGTTGAATTTGATTTCACTTGGCTCAATGAGGGCTCAAACTCCAACATAAAAAGCTTTTATATTTTCCTTCCCTCTTTGATTGTTAAATTTCAGTTCCAATTGATTTTCATTTTTTCTTTTTCTTTTCAAAATAATATATATTTGTACTATATTAAAATTTAAAAGTGTGAAGATCTTTAATAGAGCTATCAATATGGATTAGACCTATTGAATTAGCCTAATCTAATTTGTAATTTTTTAGCCCACTCCCTGTTCCGACCTACCCTATCTGTCCTCCACCCCCCCACCCCCACACACCAAAAAAATATATTTCAAATTTGGTAATTTTATTTTTTCTCGCCCTCCTACCCCAAAAAAGTTATTTTTTTTTAAAAAAATAAATTATTTCAAAATTATGTCTGGAGTTGGGTGTGGCCGGAATCCGATTAAAAAATTAAAGTCGAGTCTAAATGAAAAGGTCAAATCATTGGTTGGAACTTGGGTTGGGTCCCACGTTCGGTGTTAGGATTGAGTCCCAAATCGATTATTGGGATTGATTTTCATGTCAGAATATATTTTTCTAAAAAAATATTTTCTTTTCTCTAGCCTAAAATAATATTTTCTAGGGGAATTTTAGTAGCTCAATTGGTTGGCTACCTGAACTTGCACCTTGTTGGTGAAGGTTTGATTCCCCACATTGTAATTCCCTCCCCATTTTTCCTTCTCCTACCCCAATTTAAAAAATATATATATTCTAAAAAATATTTTTATTTACTAACCAAACAATAAAAAAAAAAATTCGCTCACCAACCAAAGATGAAAAAATAAGTTAGAAATCAACTTATTTTTCAAGAAAATATTCCCATGAAAACATTTTCCTCTGTACCAAACACAATAGTAATTTTTTACTTACACATTAAATAAGCTTCGAGTGAATTAACCACTCATTTGTTTATCAACTCAATTTATTCTATTCAATTCAATTTATTCATTTAATATACCTAAATTCATCCGGGGCCGCAATAGATCATCGATAGTTTTATGAAGGGCAACTTATTTATCAAAATTACTTTGTGTAATAATTAAGCTTAGTACGAATTATGAAATCATAAATCAACACTACTTAAGACATAGTGTTGTTTCTAATAGTTTCAATAAAATGTAATAAGTAGTCCACTCAAATAACTCATTAAGATATTTTGCATGTGAATAAACACCATTAAAATGGTCCTTCATTATATAAAAATAAACTGACTAGTTCTACACATGTTCACTTCCTGATTACACCTTTTTAGAGATTTCATATAGTACCTTTTTAGGCAGATTATTAAATGACACCAACTTGACACATGAAATATTGGAAATCACCATCCCTTTTTATGGTTAAAATTATGGCTTAAGTCATCGAGAGACATTTAAAGTTGTCTCCATTATTCACTTAAACACCTAAACTATCATTTGTTCCTTATAGACACCTCAACTATCCAATTTTCAACCTATTAAATATTTTTTCCCTACCTAGCTTTGCTAAATTGGTGCGTGCAATCACTCGCGGACAGGTGGATTAATTAAGAGCACCCACGTGGATTATCCTTTCCACATCAGAAATTTAAAAGGGTTAAAATAAACCCTAACCTCACAGCTTTCCCAAATATCTCTTTCCCATTGAAATTAACGTCGGCTCGTTAAATGCTCTTGTCGCGATCACTATTTCGCTGGTGAAATTCAACGACCACAGCAGAGAAGAGTTGGGTGGCTTGTCTAAGTCTTCAAGTGTCGTCGTGAGGTAAGTTTTGTTGATTAATT